>CABFOW010004384.1:0-24771 GCA_902141385.1 Timema californicum
ATCACCCTACCATTACACATTAGCGTAAGTGCGTATAACCCGAACGGGTAGTAAGACGCGGTGCTAATATAAATAATAATAACAATAATAAAACTTCAAGTATTCTTCTAACCATAGGGTGTCCCAAGAACCAACCTTCTATTTTTAATTTGATTTTTTATTCTGCGTAACAAAATATATGTAGCCATTATACGGTTTGAGTCGTCAGCCATGGTGTCTCCTACACCACGTCAAAAGCACAATAGAACATGGAAGACCAGCGGGATTCTCCCTCTAGTTTGAGAGCAACGTCAAAAATTGATCGTGCGAATACAATTTTGCACAAAAAAAATTAGCGATAAAATACCTCGCGTATGAAAGGGCATGAAGGGGAAAGATTGTCATCACCTCTAGGGGTTGTCTTCATAACAGGCAGTGGCGTGGCTTGGTTTTTAGCCGGGGTATAAAAAGTAAGTTTAAACTGTGAATGGTTTTCATCACTTGGTACAGTACTCATTTGTGTGGTAGCATTTAATACACTTTCACGAAAGGTGCGTAGAGCATTATTATTTGATATAACTACTCAAATGGGAAACAACGGGAAAATAACAAAAGTTTAACCAGGTAGAGTTTTAACAAGATCCGCTTGCACCTGCAACACTCTACGAAACGCACTGTATAACCATCGATATTACATTTAATTTTTATTTTGGAAACGTTTTTACTTATTACATGAGCATATTCTGGATCCGGATTGCTTTAATTAGGATATAAGCCATATTACGCTACCTAAAAACCCGGTAGTTGCATTTTACTCCGATTATTCTGCTTAAATTTTGCGGTTACACTACTAAGATTATATATATATATATATATATATTATTAGTATTTAGGTTTTATGTGGGATCCTAAAATATGTTTTATTTCAATTGGAATCATTACTCATTCGGATTAAATGTATATTAATTAATTACCCTAGTATAATAGATATGAGGAAGGTTGAATTTTTGTAGAATGTTATCAAACTCTAGGCCTACATTAAAGTAGAGTGGAAAAGTAATCTATAAAACCCACCCTCATTACATCTTTCCGGGATTTGATCCCGCCCCACGTATCTTTGTCATCGACAGTCTAGTATATGCAAGATTAACTCCTTTGGCCATTTGACCACCGAAGTGGGCTATTCGTAATTGATTGCAGTAATTTATATTAAGATGACGATATTGCCTAGTCATAAATTCTTATAGAGTGTTAAAGATAGAAGATTAAAATATTTACAGATTGAAGGTTAAGTGTTTAGTCGTCCTTTATGTATTACCTATTGAACAAAAACCATTTAAGATAGATTTTCATATTTTTATGCTTAACGGTATCTTATTTATTTAAATAAAGAGTAATATGATCAAGAGTGGCTATCAAATGATAAACATGGGTTTATAATCGACAGTAAATCTACCCCAAATGTAATTCTCATTCAATATAGGGAGGTGAGAGTTCAAATACGGGTTGGGTGCACTTAGAGATTGTTTTGACTAAATTGTTTTACACTCTCATCCAACGCGAATTTGGGTACATTTCCTAAATGTTTTACCCTCTTCATATATACCCTATTAGCGTTAATATTATTAGCACCGCGTCTTACTACCCGTTCGGGCTATACGCTTTAAGAACTAATTACGCTAATGGATTAGGAATTGGAAAGGTTGAATTATAGGAAGTTAACCCACATTTGCGTGGAGGGAGAGTGGAAAATCATGTAGGAAAAACAACCCCCAGTTCACCCGACCGAGATTCGAACCTCGATCTCCCCGTCCTCAGCGGTTGAGCTCAACACGACAAGCGCGTTAGCCAACTACGCCACCGAGGCGGGTATTAGCGTTATTAAAATACGTAAAGCCCATTGGGCACGAACTCGTGGTGGCAAAAATTATATGCTTAAGTGAATAAATATAACAGAGTTGAAAAAAGGGTAGTTAGGAGGAGTTGCAGCAGCTTTAGTTTTGAGAAAGGGTGGTAAAAGTTGCATTGAATATCACAAACAGAATATAGCCCAGCATAGATACATTTGGTAAGAACCAAGTGTATTGTTAGTTTGATACCTTATCCTACTTGGCCACGCCTTCTGGTATGACAAGTAGGCCTAAAGTTGGTCATGTTATAATTAATTTATAGACTTCATTTACAAGAGAAGCTACTAGTATAATGTAATATTTAGTTTACTTGTTTATTATATTTCTTGTATATTTTCTTCTTGTTGATTAATTTTTTATAATTTTTCTTAGAATAGTATTGACGATGGTAGGGCCTAATGATAATGACAGTCAAATATTATTGTTAAAAAAAAACTCTTCTGTTTACATGTGGACACGTCTATACTGGCTTGGAAATGAGGGGGAAGTAATTTTTTTTTATGCCTGGTATTTCAAATGGTTTTATTTTTCTTAATGGTTTTCCACTATATTTCTACACAAATACAAACACATTTCATCTGAATTAAAATTTATTAATGCCTTACAAATAGTCAAAATAGGCCCAATTATGCAGATAGCATAGAAGGGTAGTAACATACAGTGCAAGTAATAAATATATAATGTATTTTTAGATTATTTTACATTAATAATAGTGTGTTATTTAAAGACTATCGGTATGATACCATATCATGTTAGGGATAGATCATTTGTTTGTTTGTTATTTGTAAGGTATTTTTATTGTATTGTAAACATCAATTTAATACATGAAGAAGGAAACATATAGAAGAAAATGGAAAACACCAAGAAACACAAGAATTACATAGTACAAATAACATAAAACATTGACGATTTAAACATGGCACCCTAACGGGCTGATAGTGTACCATCATTGGGATACGGGCGGGAAAATATTTTTTTAAAAATGCCCCATGGCACATAAATAGTCGACAGGGACCTTAACATATACTTACTTACAACTTTAGTGGGGGCAAAGGGGAGAATCCATAGGGAATATATATATATATATATATATTAAACCGAGAAGAAAAAAAGGAAAATGAAGTGTGATCAACCCCGGTTGTGTGAGCCGTCGGAGTCTGTTTCGTTAAATAATAGTAAACCACCAGGGCTACGATTGGGTTTCCATACGTAGCCTTGGTGTGAAAATAAAAATAAACTTTCCCAGTGGGCAATTTCTGACCATCTGGCAGATCATTTGTTTGTTTAATTTGAAGGTATTTTATTTATGTAAACATATATATATATATATATATAGTACATTAAAACAGGATTCACATAGAATAATATATATATATATATATATAGAAATTATCAGCCCCCAAGGGCTCTCGAGTACAAGTAGTACACAGAATACATAAAACAATAATGAAATTCGTTAGCGCCCTGGCGGGCTGGTAATTTTACATCTTTGAGTTACGGGCGGGAAAATATTATAAAATCCCGCCATATCAATCATATAGGGTCGACAGGGACCTTAACAGATACATAAGTACGGGCATGGAGGAAAAGGGGATAAACCGAAGAAAAATAAAGATCAGTAATAGATT
Source organism: Timema californicum (assembly GCA_902141385.1). Classification (NCBI taxonomy): domain Eukaryota; kingdom Metazoa; phylum Arthropoda; class Insecta; order Phasmatodea; family Timematidae; genus Timema; species Timema californicum. Next base: position 3,518 of record CABFOW010004384.1, read on the forward strand.
GACAAAAGGAAATCATGTATGTATGACCCCGGTTGAGCGAGCCGCCGGGTTCATTATTATTATTATTAGCACCGCGTCTTACTACCCGTTCGGGTTATACGCACTTACGCTAATGTGTAATGGTAGGGTGATTGTGAGATGAAGTGGAGGACCTACAGTTTAACGTGTAATCCGAACCACGGTGGAGGCCTGGCATTCCCCACATTCACAAGATGTCTTGTCAGAGGTGAAGGAAGGGTTTGGTAATCAGATAAATCTGTGCCGCGACCGAGGATTGAACCCCGGCCGCCAGCACAAGGCGTGAAAAAGAAAATAACCTTTTCCCAGTGGGCATTCTCTGCCCATCTTGTGCCGTTAGAATAAAGGGGAGTGTAAATAAAAATGATTGATACAGTCAGAGGATATAGTACTGCCCAACACTTGTGAGCAGACATATACATGTGGATTGAGCAATGGACATAGTACGTAACAGTGAAAAAAATCATATAACAGGAAAGGGGAACATCAGGACGGAACGTGGCAGCGATAAAAAGGGAGTAGACACGGAACCACCATACTCCGGTTCGAGGACCGGTTTGGGTAAAAGTATCGTGGTAGTCTGGCCAAGCGGATCTCTGGGATCAGTTGCGATGAAGAATAATACTACACCAGGATTACGCATATATATATTCATACGTAACCCTGGTGGGAAAAATAATAAAGTTTCACCAATGGGCCTTTTTTGCCCTACTGCCGCTGGGATATTTATGGGGGGGAACATATAAACATTTATGGTATGGATATTTGAACGATGATTGCTGCCCACACCTCGTGGGCAGGCTATTGCATATTTATGGTGTAATATTGTTGAGGTTGGTATTGTGGATGGAACGTATGATTTCCACTCTTGTATTACCTTCATGGCTGATATTAGAAGAGCTTTAGTCAAATTTAAAAATACTTTTCCTTCGTAAATATCCTTATTTTGAGCTTGTCTTTAAGGTGAGTGTCATACATGTTGGTCCACACACAGCTATGCATGTAATAAACAAAATTGTTGGCGAAAGCCTATTTAAAGACGAGTGAAAAGAATTATTGTTGTACTGTACATCCTTCGCATTTTTTTTTTTAGTTAAAGTCTCTTGTAAATTCGATTTCCCATAAATAAGCTTGAGTCACCATCTAGTGAGTAGCTACGAAACTACCAACCAGCAGTCTCGCGCGCTCTCCCGGTAAGTTGGCGAACTCCTACCGCAATCTCTTCCTAATCGCCTTTCAGCAGCTTAGCCTCTATAACAACAATCGAAACTATTTGTTGTTATTTTTTGTCTATGTAGTGAGATAAAAATCAAATTTGGTTGTTTCCTTTTTTGGAGTATATATGATGTTCAAACCAACCAATTATGGGTGAAGGCCACTGTTTAGTTCAAAATACACACATACCGCTTTAGTTCTTGCAATTGGATTTTTTGAATAGATAATCAGAAATAAAGTTTAATAAATAGCTAAAACAATAAAAACTAAATTCATACAAATCTATTTGTATAGGCCTCAGAATTATTTTTGAAATAACCTAAAACATTTTTTTTTTTACTTTATAATCTAATCATTAAAAATTTAATCAAATTTGAAATATTTGTACACATTGATTTTAAGTTCATTTATGGGAATATGAGAAGAGAATCTTAAAGAAAATTTGCACCTATTGGCAATTAGCGAGGATGAGTAAACCACACTAAAATATACACACGAATGTTGCACCTGGCTGAGATTTATACCCAGACATTCCTGCCAACGATGGCCAAGTACAATGAGAGTCCTAGTATACTCGGCCTCCAATGTGCGTATTATTTGTGACACATGCATGTAACAACTATAAAAAATTCTGGTAAATAATAACTAAATTTTGCAGCAAAAATGTCAAATGATATTAATAAGTGTGCATAATATTGTGTTTTAAATGGTATATACTATAGTGTTCGAATTAATTGGGACAAGGGGAAAAAAACATTTTTTTTCTAAAACCTTAACTTTTAATCATTACACACCTTAAGTAGACTGATAAATCTCTATATTAGTACGAAGTATCTCCTCCTTTAGCAGAAATGACCTCTTCAACACGTCTTGGCATTGACTCCACTAGTGTAGCGCACATGTTCTTGACTTCATCATCATGGAACCACACTTGTATAGCACTTTTAATCATTTGTTCTGTTGTCGTGCAATTCATCTTAGCTAAGCGATTCTTGAGAATATGCCATACGTTCTCAATGGGATTTAGGTCTGGTGAATTACCAGGCCAATCAAGCTCTTTTATTTTATTTTCCCGCATAAAAGTCTGGACCATTTTCGAAGTGTGACAAGGAGCCAAGTCATGTTGAAATGTTCCATTCAATGTTTTCATGAATATAACCATCCTACTGCTAATATTTCTATGTATTTGACAGAATGCATCATGTCTTTAAGAGAAACTAAGCTTCCAGTGCCATTTGTTGTGAAAAAACCCCAAAACATCTGTTTAGAAGGGTGTTTTACAGTCTGTTGGATATGATCTAGTCGCAGAGTTTCATCTTCACTTCGTATAACTACACTTGATTTGTATCCATGCACAAATAAATGAGTTTTATCACTGAAAAGCACCTTCTTCCAGTCGTTAACAGTCCAGGATCGGTATTTTTTGGCCCATGCTAAACGTTTTTTCATCATTTTCTGAGTTATAAATTGTTTTTTCATCAGTCTTGTTGCCTTACGACCAACTTCTAGAAGCCTTTTCCGTACAATTGAGGTACTCACTTCGACACCATAATCCAATAAATCCCTTCGAAGGTCTGTGCTTGACTTTCTTGGATTTATTTTGCTATTTTTTATTAGAATTTTCTCAGTTCTTGGAGTAGTTTTCCGTTTGCGCCCACATTTTCCTTTTCTTTTTGGAGAAGATGATTCGGAATCTTGAAATGTTCTTAAAATTCTTGAAACACTTGATTTGCCCACATTAATAGCCGTAGCTATATCTCTCACGGTCAAAGAAGTGTGTTCATTAAGAGCGATTATTTTAGAACGCTTCCTCGGAGTAATATCCATCTTTGAACAAGCAAAAGTAACACGTGATACACGGAACGCAAAATTATAACCACCAGCTGCCACACTGAAAGTCTTACAACTGAACTACTGATACACTAAAACCAGTCAAAAGAGTAAATTACAGTCAAGGTCGATCTGTCACACTGCCTCTAGCCAGATATAACCGGTTTCAGGCGGTTCGGGACATCACTGGTAATCACATATCAACTCAGACAAGGAAAACATGTTTGTCCCAATTAATTCGAACAGTATAGTATATCTATTTATGTAGGTTATATATATATATATATATATATATAAGTAGGTCATTATATATATATATATATATAAGTAGGTTATTGTTATATATTTTCAGTAATTTGGTATAAGCAGTAAATTTATTTTCAAGTATGCAGAAATGTGACACAAACCATGATGTTAGCTTTTATAAATGGTCTGCGAATTATACACCTCGTCTATAAATATACCAGTCATGGACTTTTGCTTAAAAGCTATTATTAAACCTCCTAATTTCTTAGCCTTAGAATATGCATAAGACATTTGGATAAATTGTATTAAAACACCCATATGTTTTTTATATTGTGTTTACGTCCATTAGAATAGCTATATTCAAAAATACACTTGTTATTAAAATTAATATATACTTAACTACTCAATGGCATTAGCAATTCGAAAGTTCATTGACCTATTTACAGAAGTACGCCATCCATCCCTTATCTTGAATTCAATGGATCCAGTCTACCTCATTACCCTATCGCTTCAGCTCCATTCTAATGTAATCCTTCCATAAGTGCCTAGGTATTCTCACTGGTCCAGACAATACCTTAAAACAATTATATTCCTATTTACCACACTATCATTAATTTTTCTAGCGATGATGTAAGTTATGAAATGTCGATTTAGCCCAATTTATTTGAAGGTAATTCAATTTCAAGGTAATTTAGATCTTTTTTAAAGGAAAATAAAATTCTCGTGATCATTAGATAATTAATACATTATATGTATATTTATAATTTGGTGCATAAAAATGTTAGTTCAAATTATTATACCACATACATAAAAAAATGTAGGTAATGTAAATAGAGGTTTGAGCTCCAGACCTTTTAAATTATAACTAAACACAGCCTCAAAAACGTAGTTATTGAGAAGTCACACTTATATAGACCAATATATCTTGTAATAAAAAAGTTATTAATTATTTACAACTGTCATGTAATATTACACTCAATTAAATAACTCTTAAGGCCAAAATACAGCTCAACATTTAAAACCGGATGATTTTACAAAAATTATTAAACAATTAATATATTTTCTTTAGTTTTATTAACAGTCAAGACTATTTAGTGCTCTACATTCCTAGCCCTGAATTCTTAGTTTAATTCTGACCAGGTGCATTATATTTATATTTTTATTTTGGGTTTCTTATTTTATCTCCAAAGGAAAGCTCGTGTATTTATTTACAAAACCACCAGCGTAATTTTGTTTTCTTAGATTATTTACAGTCATTTGGAATTTTCTAGGACAATGAAATGCTTATAACTGGATAAACGTGTAGCCTTCATTGTAAAATATGTGTAATATATGTTAGTAAAGCAAAGCTAAATAAATAAGCTTATATAAAATCAGTACCTAATCATTAAATGTACTGTACATAGCAATTTTTCCTCTACAAAGTTTATTCCTAGCAACAATATAAAAGTTTCCTGGAGTTAAGAACTTGAAATAAAGAGAATTAATTTAAAGCACATTATCCTCGTATAAGAATCGGAATAAATTGGAAACTTTTGATACCAAAGATTGAAAGAAGTGGAAAAGTTTCAAGATTTTAGCTGTGGAAAACTTGGAAAGAGTTAGACGACCAACATAAGAGAAAGTTAAATGGGAACTTCTTTTGGATAGACCTGTAAAAAGGAAATGATTGAACGTGCTATGAAAAGAATTTATGACTTTTGCGTGAATTTTCTTATACATCTTTTTATAAATAGGAAAAAAAAGAGGAATTTCTCATTTTCAACTTGATTATATTAAAATAAAAATAATGTGTTTATAAGTTATGGGTTTACGAAACATCATTCCATTTTGTCTTTGTTACTATTTGATATTAAAGTATATATTAATCATTATAAATAATATACATATATATTCAACTAATATGTATATCTTTTTGCACGTTTGATCACGTGTATAGATCTCTTCATAATTATAATTGACTATTTTTAACAATTTTGAAATAAACTCCCAGCCACTATTTTTATTCTTGCAGAAAATTCCTTAGAAGCTATTGGTGTAATATTTTAGAGTAAAAGATTTGATTAATTGAATAATAGTAGTTATTATAGTAAACTGGTCTTGATTAAAACTATTTAAACACGTATTGCTACGAGTTACGTTTTGCACATAATTATAATGATTTAACTATATTCTCTTCTATTAGAGCAAACAGTTTTTAAATTTACAGTCGGGAACTTTTTAATCAACCTGTATAATCTCCTTTTGGGGTCAGTTGTGCTTTTACCTAAACAAATGGTTTAGGGTGGATTTGAAGTTTAACACAACCTAATTTTGCATATGTTAGAGCATAGTGGTCCAACCCACAAGTAATAACATGTTTTCGTCCGACCAAGCTATACGGGTCTTTAAGAAACTAATAGAAAAGTCATGATTACAATATTAATTGTTGAAAAGCTTGTTTCAAGAACTCAGTCCCGGTAATCTCACTCTCTTTATTGGTATTGTAATAAGACTACATGAGGGAATTTGTATATTATACCCTGATTTTGGAAGGAGGACTGTTCTGAAAGGCCTTATTTTGTACCAGAATCCTAAAGCATTGTAATATTTTGGTTGGTTCAAACGCTTTACAGAACGGTAGTAGTAAATATAATCTAGAAATACTTTTATACTACTAAGACTACTATACAATAGAATTATAGTCTGAAATTATGTCTTCCAAAATGGTCATGCTACTAATCTCATGGTATAGCTCTAAGCATTTATTTAAAAATTAAAAGTGTTACCTACTTGTTATTTTTATTGTGATACAATGCTTCATGAAGATAGACCCACGAGAAATGAAAGGTTAGCCACACTGTGTAAGAGAATCAGGATGAGGAATAAGAATGATCACTGAGATTACTTTATACTTACCATATTATATAGTAGCCCCGTGGCTTCTTTGGTGCTGACTGACAGCTTTGAAAAGATACCAGACCAAATTATGTATCCCTACCCCGAACCATATGATCTGCAAAAACATGTGTTTAGCAGCTGTCACTTCTGACGGTCAAAATTTAGGTATATCCCTAAATGTTGACTATCAGAAGTCAGCTGTGAGCTGTCATTCAGCACCAAAGAAGTCATGGGGCTACTGTACTTTAGATATTTACCTCATAATTCCAAGTACACTGCTTAGTCGGAAAGTAAATTTGTAAGACAATTTATCATGTCGATCTCCACGTCTTACGCTTCAGGACACATCACATGTCATTTTATTACTGTCTCCTGTGCATTTGTATATGGTCTGAGATACTCATCATGTATATCACCTGGCTTTATTTACACATACACTTTACTACTTTTGTCTCTGGTCACACTCATATATTGCCATTGCCATGGTTAGCATCAATATTAAATACAAGTCAGTGTGATCAATTCTAGCATGAGGAGATAAAAGCATGAAGTGATGTTTAGAGATCCATGACTATGAATGGAAAAGTACAAGCACGTGGATACTAAGGAATTTTAAAAAATCATTCAATTTTCTAACCATACAACTGGGTATGGTTTAAGTAGAGAAGTGAAAGGGAGACTTTCCAAATATTACATTTGATCTTGGAGTAAGTGTACAATAACAAGGAAGATGTGAGGAGGATCATAATAATTGAGTAAGGGAAAATCCTCACAATGATATTCTTCTATATTAGAACCCAGCATAATCGTACAGTGAAAAGGTTGAGGGGAAGGATTGATTGAAAATTTAGGTACTGTATAGAAAACTATAATGATGATATTCTTCCATATTATAACCCAACATAATCGTATATTAATAAATATAAGTTAAGACTTAAATATTATTGTTTAGAAATTATAATCGTATATTTATAAGGTCGATATGAAGAAGTGTATGTGAATTGAGGAATGTAAAACCCTAACAATGACATTCGTCTATATTATAACCCAGGATAATCGCACATGAAGAGGTCCTAGGATGAGATGACAGAGAATAGAACCTAGTATGTCAGAACGCGATGAAGCCTAATAGAAGGCAAAAAATATTAAGGATAGGATCATTGTAATAGTAGCCAAAATAACATTTATATAAAAATAAATGAATCAATCTACTAGCAACATCGGCAGCCATTTCACAATCAATTCTATTTATTTAACTTGTGCGTGGCAGCCAATAAATAGACATAAGCTAACTTATTATAAAATGCAAAAACATTTTGCGAGCTCTATAAAAATTATTTAGGGGTTATAGGAGTACAATTACATCACATTATTACTGCACTACATTATTTTCAATTGAAGTAAATATTAAATTCTAACCACAAAATTGAATAACAGTATTTGTATATTTATAATTGGGATGTTCAGTACTTGTGAAATAATTTTATAAGCACACGCTTTTCAGTTTATTGGTTAAAATCCGTTTATGATAGATATATACTTGAACATGTATACAGTCTATTTACATCAGAAACCTTTTTAGACACAATTTTAAATAAAATTTAAATACATAATTGCAATCCATGAATTAATATGACATATGATGAAGCTTTCTATGAGAGGCTTTGGTTAAAAATCGGTATTTGGAGACTATTTTACATGATAATAACTATTGTTTGTTGATTTTTCTAAAATAATTTGAGAATAGTTTGCTTATTACAGATTTTAGAACATTCTAAATATTGCTAAAATATCTTTAAAGAATGTTTCCAGAATGGATTTTATTTTTTTCATGAAAAAGAAGCATATTCTATTGTTATTTTTACAAATATAAATAATTTAATGTTAATTTAAAAATAACTTATTTTTGATTGATTTTTTACTCCAAACCTTAATACACTCTATCAGAAAGTTTATACGATTGTATCGTACTATTTATCTATCTTCTATTGAATCGACACATCCTTTAGCTTGTTAGTTTATCTCTTAATAACAAGAGGACCTACCGGTCTAGGGGTAAGGTGTAAGACTTCTGTGCTGGCGGCCGGGGTTCGATCCTCGGTCCCGGCACAGATTTATCTGACTACCAAACCCTTCCTTCACCTCTGACAAGACATCTTGTGAATGTGAGGAATGCCAGGCCTCTATCGTGGTTCGGATTCCACGTTAAACTGTAGGTCCTTCATTTCATCTCACAATCACCCTACCATTACACATTAGCGTAAGTGCGTATAACCCACACGGGTAGTAAGACGCGATGCTAATAATAATAATAATAACAACAAGAGCGTAGTTAAAATTTACTTTAAAGTCCCAAATTCTCCCTAATATTCCTCACAAATATTTGGTGCTTACTAAAAATGCTCTGTTAAAGAATTGTAGATGAATGAAAAAGAAAATTAAAATTCATTAAATCTCCTGAAATAGTATAGAATGAGATTTTAGTGACTGTAAAATACAATAATTCATTAGTTTAAAAAGGTCGTCACACCTGTAATCAGTTTCATAGAGTTTGACCTACAACGTCGGGTAATCACTTTCATTCTTGTATATTTAAGGCATTTGTAAATTTTATACTTGCAGATTAATAGTGTAAATAAAATAATATTTTTAACCAGAATAGTTGTTTAAGAATAGATATTACTTTAATATAAAATAAAATATTTATCTATTCATAATTATTAATTATTGACAAATTTCTTACTCAAATTTAAAAAAAAAAGTGGAATTCATTATTGTATGTTGTCAATTAATTTTGATTAAATTAAATTAATTAGTTTAATTGATATTTTCTTTAAAGCTTATTCATGGCAGAGAATACAAATAGGCAAAAAACCAGAAGCCATAATTTATTCATGTATAGTGATATACTTTTTAAATTATTGAAATAGATAGTTAAATATTATTTAAAGGTAAATTCCTTATGATATGATATAAGTTAGTTAATTTATATTTATGTTATGTATTTATAACTATTCACCAAAAATACAAAGCCTCTATGATATAAATAATATATATATATATATATATACAAATATACAATTAGGAGGATTGTGGTTTTTAAGTTCGCTTTAATTTGGTTTAAATAAGTATATTCAAGAAAAATAATGTATTAATCGTGTGAATATATTAATTAAGAAATAACTACGTGAATATGTTTGTATTTATTTTATGGGTGACTTGTCGGTCTAGAGGTAAGGTGTCAGAATTCTGTGCTGGAGGTCCGGGGTTCAATCCTCTGTCGCGGCACAGATTTATCTGATTACCAAACCCTTCCTTCACCTCTGATAAGACGTGTATTAATCACAACTTATGAATGTGTGGAATGCCAATTCTCCCCCGTGGTTCGGATCCCACGTTAAACTGTAGGTCCTTCATTTCATCTCACAATCACCCCACCATTACACATTAGCCTTAGTGCGTATAACCCGAGTGGGTAGTAAGAAGCGGTGCTAATAATAAAAATAGCTATTTTATGCTTGGATAATAGGGTAGTAAGACGTGTTAGTTTATTTGAGATAGTATGGTCCTAAAGCTATCTTGTAGTTTTTTAAATATCAATATAAATAATAACTATAATAAAGTTTTTTTGTGGACGTTAATTTCTAGCAGATGTGACCGTTTGTAGGGAATTACACCCAGTTGCGATATTGTGATCTAGCTTATGAGGCATTGCCCAGCTTGACTCGTCATATGAACATGTGTGTGCGTAATAAAGTGTTTGAAGGCTTTCCTAGAAAACCAATGAAAGTCTTTATGTTTGTTCTTAGGGTACGAAACAACTATTTATTCATGTATGTTTAACCATATGTGAATACTCGCTAGTGTCATCTCCATAGCAGCAGCACTAAGGTTTAAGTACAAGTCCCACTCATACAAAAGTCGTATTGTGTCCTGGACACTGGATTTTAGCTAAAGTAAATGTTTCGTGTTTAGAAAATAATTTCAACAAAATATTCAAATGGTTAGGCAGAGAGAGAAAAATAGCTTGCTATATTTTATTTCTGTTTAATTCGGGAATTTAGTTTTAGAAACGTTCTGTACCTATATAAGCATGTAGAAAACCAGGATATTTCTGATATCTGACGATATTGACCACTGTGAGAGGCCATCGAGGTTCATTTAGATACATTTTTTGACTAACTAACACATAACGTTGCTAAGGTCAATTGGCATTTTCATTTAAGACTAACCTATTTTAAGAATAGCGAATAAATGTAGTGTTCAACATTATCATAATCAAAATGTTTCCTTATATTAATGCCAAAATGGAAATAAACATTTGATTTAGATTTATAATAAAATATCTTTCAAAATTGAAGTTTTAACTTCTTCAACAACATCTAATACAGTTTTAATAGCATCGACACCTCCTCTCACTTCAGTACATTTACTCTCCGAAAGCTGTACAGCGAGATTTAAAATTTTATCTCGTTGTGTCTTAATTTCTTCTCTCAACCCTTTGATGATGTTGGTTGTCCCGTGTAGTACTTCAGTAGCGCCTGCCAATGCGGGACTTGTCAGAAGATGTGAGATTAGTTCACTATAATCAGTAAGGTTCTTTAGTCCGAGGAAATCTCCAAAAGGTCTTGGATGTGCCTGAAACAATGCAATGCTCTGTGACACACCAACAAACTACAAAATTCCCTTTATTACACCATATTAAACCTTGGTATGTGGGGTGACCTGGTGGTCTAGGGGTAAGGTGTCAGACTTCTATGCTGGCGGCCGGGGTTCAATCCTCGGTCCCGGCATAGATTTATCTGATTACCAAACCCTTCCTTCACCTCTGACAAGACATCTTGTGAATGTGGGGAATGCCAGGCCTCCACCGTGGTTCGGATTCCACGTTAAACTGTAGGTCCTTCATTTCATCTCACAATCACCCTACCATTACACATTAGCGTAAGTGCGTATAACCCGAACGGGTAGTAAGACGCGGTGCTAATAATAATTATACTTGGTATGTTTTGTAATTCTGCAGAGTATTTATCCGGTTTTAAAGAATCTGTAAGAAGATGTAAGTAAGTTAATTCATAGTCACAACAATTATGTAAACAAGTCAATATATAGTCATAACGAAACTAAGTGGGTACTAACGATTCAATAAAAAAGATATATTTATTCAATTTGTTTATAATAGAGCTTTATCGGTGAACTTATCTACATCAAATTATATAAAAGTATTAATCGATTTTAAAAACCATCAGTAAGTTTACTAACCTTCGTTGACTTTAGGGAGCAAGCTTACCTTGCATTATTAAACTATGGTATAGCTTATAAGCTAGGGTCATAGTGTAATCCTCCAAGGTAAGACTGCTACCGTTCTGGTTAGACGAGTGTACATAAAGTATTTTCCAACCATTGTGAAGAGCAACTCAGTTGTAATGCCTTGGTAAACATATAGATTATGTCTTGGGTCTAATCACTAATGAGATATAAATGGGGTTTAACCTTTTTAAAACTAGGTCACATAACATGCGTCAAGCTAGGGTAAGAAACCTAGGATTTTACTGGTGAGGGATAACTATTTAAATATACATATTTGCTATAATCATAAAATATATTCATAAAAATAATATTTTAAAAAAAGTTATTGTTTATGACAATAAAAATATATTATAAAATATAGAATATAGTGAAGTTATTACTAAAAGAATTCCCGATAAATTAACTAACAATGTAACTGTTTCTAGCATAGTTAATATAAGTGTTTGATATTAATATAAATAAGGAAAATCTTATTTACATACATAGGACGAGATAACCGTGATTAAAACAATCTTAAACATTTACTTAATCTAGTTAAATAGCTAAAACAATGTCCATAATTATTAATACAAATTCTTGTTTAATAATTTTTAATGTTCTTTTAATAAAATTTTATGTGATAGAATAGATTAAATTAGTGCAAGCCAATACATATACCAGATTTTTACCAAAGATATTGAGTTAATATAAAACAACGTAAATCCATCCCTATAACAGCACCAATGTTTTTTTATATAATATTAGTGTTTTCTATCATTCTTAACTATTATTATTATTATTATTATTAATACTATTAGCACCACGTCTTACTACCCGTTCGGGTTATACACACTTACGCTAATGTGTAATGGTAGGGTGATTGTGAGATGAAATGGAGGACCTACAGTTTAACGTGGAATCCGAACCACGGTGGAGGCCTGGCATTCCCTACATTCACAAGATGTCTTGTCAGAGGTGAAGGAAGGGTTTGGTAATCAGATAAATCTTTGCCGGGACCGAGGATTAAACCCCAGCCGCCAGCACAGAAGTCTGACATCTTACCCCCTAGACCGCCAGGTCACCGATCATTCTTAACTAAACATAGCTTTTATACAAATTTATAATTTAATAAAGTATTCTGATTTATTTATTTTTTAGATTATAACGGACTGCTCACACCATAGTTTAATTGGTACCTTTAACATTGATTAATTAATGGCTGGGGGCTGGATGTTGTGTCTGTTTTTTATATGAGTTAGTTTATAAATAAACTGATGTAATCAGTTGGTTCAGAAAGTGAACGTTAAATACTTCACATATATATTTATAACGGTTAGTGTTTAAATATATCGTTGGTTTTCAGTAGGTCATCAATGACGAGTCATAACTGGATAAACTATTGAAAAACCAGTCCATTATTGTATTTGTGAGTAAATGATAAATAATTGTGACGGAAGTGCGCCTGACAGTCGCTTGTCCCAATGACTATAGGGTGGTCATAAGGTCTGATCACAAAGGCTAATAATATGAGTTCATAATAATTTTACTGACGTTGTTTAACAGGGCATTGCCAATAAGGGACGACACTTTGATCATGTAATGCAATATCATTAAATATCCTAGCATTATTTTCTATGAATGTTTATATTTTCATACAATAAAAACACGTCTTAGCACGCGCGTGTAAATGCCTATATTTGTATATCTGTGTGTTTACCTACGTGTTCAGAATGTATTGCCATCAAGTAGAGTGGATTTCAAAATTGTTAAAATTCTGAAAGAAATAATAGTTAGGTGACCTGGTGGTTTAGGCGTAAGGTGTCAGACTTCTGTGATGGCGGCCGGGGTTCAATCCCAGGTCTCGGCACAGATTTATCTGATTACCAAACCCTTCCTTCACCTCTGACAAGACATCTTGTGAATGTGGGGAACGCCAGGTCTCCACCGTGGTTCGGATTCCACGTTAAACTGTAGGTCCTCCATTTTCATCTCACAATCACCCTACCATTACACATTAGTGTAAGTGTGTATAACCCGAACGGGTAGTAAGACGCGGTGCTAATAATAATAATAATAATAATAATAATAATAATAATAATAATAAATAGTACTTCTAGAATATAAATGCCATCATGTAGAGTGGATTTCAAAATTGTTAAAATTCTGAAAGAAATAATACTTCTAGAATATAAATATAATTCTTAGTATTTTCATACATTAAGATTTTGATGATCATATCTGACAATTCTTAACCTTGTTTTGAAATTTTTTATATAAATGATTAATACTTTGGAAAATACTCAATTCAAAGTTTCTAAACATGAAGTTTTTTAAAACTATTTTTAATTATTCATTTTCCTGTTGCATACTAATTGTAATATACAGATACGGTTTCATGACATAATAAACATTTGGCATTTTTAAAACTTAATACTACAATTCTATATTTCTCATAGCATTTAAATACAAATATATTTATGTGTATGTTGTGTGCACATTATTTGGGAAGTTTTGGCAACTATGGTGTCATAATTATAGCGATATTTTTACAGCAATAAGAAAGTCAGGGTTTATAAAATAAATTATTATAGGCCTAATTTATTTAAGATAATTTTATTAGTTCAAATTTATAAGTGTGGTATACACGTGTGGGTAAACAGACATGTTCAATATAAGAGTTGTATTATTATGAGATATATTGTGTTGGAAAATTAACTTGCACTAGGAGCAAGCAAAATAAGTATACTTTTAATACACCAGTGGACACGCCAATAGGGCACTAGGCTCGTTTTGTCTGATTTAGGAGGAAGTGAGTGTTAGAAGGGATTTTCTTAAATGGTTTTCAAAGCTGCTTTTTTTTTTCAGATACTACTGGTTTCATATAAATTGAATTTTTTTCCATCCCTACATACTCATAGTAAATATTTGTATACCCTATAGAGTTACAGCATGACGTTTTTGTTTTCTAGAAAATTACTCATCTCTTTCTCAAATAAATAAATATATATATATATATATATATATATATATATATGTGTGTGTGTGTGTGTGTGTGTGTGTGTGCCTTGGTCATTTTAAAATGTCAAATTCTAGGAGTGAGTATTTTAAGGCCTGAAGTTCAGTTCAATTTCGGGCTTTGGCCATGTCCAAATAGCCAAACCTAGGATTGTGCAATTATTAAATGACTAAAGTTTAAAATACAACTGGACATTTTGTGAATAGGTAGAAATTATCGAACAATAAAAAAAACTGCAAAAGTAAGTTGGAACCAAATAGTATTTGTATTTGTAGAACTTAAATCAACATATAAGATATTACATCATTTAGAACATAAAATAATTCATATTACATATTAGAAAATCTTACAAACTGTAAAACAGAATAAAAAACAAAATACTCGATGAATATTACTAATATAATAGTCGGGAAACATTCGAAATAAACAGAGAAATAATATTATTATTATTATTAGCACCGCGTCTTACTACCCGTTCGGGTTATACGCACTTAGGCTAATGTGTAATGGTAGGGTGATTGTGAGATGAAATGGAGAACCTACAGTTTAACGTGGAATCCGAACCACGGTGGAGGCCTGGCATTCCCCACATTCACAAGATGTCTTGTCAGAGGTGAAGGAAGGGTTTGGTATATTATTAAAGTCGCATCTCACAAAACCTTGCTTTGAATGAAAGTCCACAGCTGTGGTGATTCTTAGTGTCAGCTCTTTTTGTGGTCAATTCTTCATTTTCATGAACGGGTGGTCAGATAATTGGAATCTGTTTCTCACATACAATCTTGGAAGGACTCCTGATGATGCTCCTAGATGATAATTATCACTTTCTACCTTCTGTTCCGTAACAACAGCCATCACGTTTTTTGGTGCAGCACAACCTCTGTCTACCTTTGTAATTCTTACCAAAACCTTTTACTATACTCACAGGTGGGAATTTTTCGTTGGGCCTCTGCAGAATTAATCGGCTTAACCTTTTTCGGGATGTGCATGATGCTTCACGTGCTTTTATGATTTTCCCCTTGCAACTACAAAGCTCACATCAATTTCCAGGTGTACAGGGACACTTTTTAACTGGACCGCTTGAACTTTATTGCGAAGTTTATTAATTTTCTTCTATTTCCAAGTAGCTGGAGCTGGAGGCATCTACATTGGAGTTCTCATTCAATAAATTGTCCCGTTCTTCCTTCGCACATCGATAAGAAGATGGTGACCTGGCGGTCTAGGGGTAAGGTGTCAGACTTCTATGCTGGCGGCCGGGGTTCAATCCTCGGTCCCGGCACAGATTTATCTGATTACCAAACCCTTCTTTCACCTCTGACAAGATATCTTGTGAATGTGAGGAATACCAGGCCTCCACCGTGGTTCGGATTCCACGTTAAACTGTAGGTCCTACATTTCATCTCACAATCACCCTACCATTACACATTAGCGTAAGTGCGTACAGCCCGAACGGGTAGTAAGACGCGGTGCTAGTAATAATAATAATAATAATAATAATAATAATAATAATACAGCTACATGAGCTGCTTCAATAACATCGTGGATTTCTTCTAATGGTAAATAGTACTTTGTGATTTCACCTCCTGAGACCAGACTTTTCACTTAACCAATTTCGAAAATATCAAATCTTTTCAATCGATAGTATTGCAAAGGGTCTACTTGACTTCATATTTTGCTTCTTCAACCTCCGCTTGAATATGATTGTAATCTTCTCTTGTCATTACATCGTAATAAATCTATTCATTTTTATTTGAATATAGTTGTTACTTTTATTGTGTGCTGAACTAGTTATTTTGTAAAATATTATTATTATTATTAGTACCGCGTCTTACTACCCGTTCGGGTTATACGCACTTACGCTAATGTTTAATGGTAGGGTGACTGTAAGATGAAATGGAGGACCTACAGTTTAACGTGGAATCCGAACCACGGTGGAGGCCTGGCACTCTTCACATTCACAAGATTTTGTAAAATAACCGATGAATATATATAATCACAGATAGTGATTGTTTATTTAATAAATAACAATAATAATAATATTTAGCACCGCGTCTTACTACCCGTTTGGATTAAACGCTTTAAGTACTAATTACTTTAATGGATTAGGAATTGGGAAGGTTAAATTAGAGGAAGTGAACCCGCATTTGCATGGAGGAAGAGTGGAAAGCCATTTAGGAAAAACCACCCCCAGTTCACCCGACCGAGATTAGAACCTCGATCTCCCCGTCCTCAGCAGTCGAGCTTAACACGACTAGCGCGTTAGCTAACTACGCCACCGAGGCGGGGTATAAATATCAGAATTTATCTAGATCTATCAGTGATTTTATAAAATCCCCAATGCAGTTTGGTGAAAGTATGAAACATGAACTCTATTATCTACATTTACCGGTGTTTGTTTAAAATGTCTAGTGTATGTGGATAAAAATATAGAACGTAAATACAAGCTAACCTAAAGTAATCTAGTCTAACCTAGCCTCACCTAATATAAACTAGTCTAAGCTTGTCTAAACTAACCTAACTTTCCTTAAACAAACCTAAACCAACCTAATCTTGCCGTGACTATTTAACATTCACTGGTGGTTTATGGTAACTTTGTTAACTCACTGGTGATTTTGTAAAATATTTGGTGAATATGTGCAATAGTATATACTTTTTTTACATCTCCCAAATGAAGCAGTGGCTTTGTAAAATTACTGGTGTTTTTTACAAACTCGGCACATTCAGCACATTCGCCGTAGCGTACTAACTGCTCCATGAAACACAATTTTCATCTCCTCCCCAAATTCTCCTCACATTGATTTTCAGCACTTATGAGAAATAAAGAATACGCGTACATATTTAACACTGTCAAAAATAAAGACTGCCAATGAAACAAATAGCCGATACTATTGTTAATGCATTTTAGTGGGGATAGTCCCTCATATATATCATATTCTGAAAATTGAAAAATGACACCTGGACACGGGTTCGATTCCCGTGTCCAGGTGTCATTTTTCAATTTTCAGAATATGATATCTATGAGGGACTATCCGCACTAAAATGCATTAACAATAGTTTCGGCTATTTGTTTCATTAATATATGCAATCCTGTACAATTATATATAATTGTCAAATGGCTGCAAAAATGCCAACTACCGAGTAGCTAATGGCTGCGTTGTCCGATGGCTGTGATCTTAGATAATCACATGTTTATAAGCTGACGACTTCCACACGTCCATCATAGACTCTGCCTTAAACTATGAGTGAAGAATGACCATGGGCAAGGGACGAATCCTGGACAGCTCAGTGGTAAGAGCATTGGCGTGCTAAGCCGAAGGTCCCGGGTTCGATTCCCGTGTCCAGGTGTCATTTTTCAATTTTCAAGAATATGATATCTATGAGGGACTATCCGCACTAAAATGCATTAACAATAGTTTCGGCTATTTGTTTCATTAATATATGCAATCCTGTACAATTATATATAATTGTCAAATGGCTGCAAAAATGCCAACTACCGAGTAGCTAATGGCTGCGTTGTCCGATGGCTGTGATCTTAGATAATCACATGTTTATAAGCTGACGACTTCCACACGTCCATCATAGACTCTGCCTTAAACTATGAGTGAAGAATGACCATGGGCAAGGGACGAATCCTGGACAGCTCAGTGGTAAGAGCATTGGCGTGCTAAGCCGAAGGTCCCGGGTTCGATTCCCGTGTCCAGGTGTCATTTTTCAATTTTCAGAATATGAAAGATTACCAAGCCGGACAAACTGATCAACCACAGCTAATGCACTAGGCCAAGTAGAACTTACACAACTTAGGAAACACGTCGTACCTTCCCAGTAAAAATTTAGAATAACGAGCCACTTTAAAATATAATTATATATTGGTCAGTCAACCTATTCTCAGATTTGTATCAATGGCAGCTATTGTGGTATCATTATTATTATCATAATTATTAATTTATATTAGTTTAATCACATTTTTAAAAAATAGTATAGTTTAATAACTAATATATTTTATAATGTTGTTTGTATTCACAAGAAAGTGATTATCAAACTATCCAATTTAATTCACTCTTGGAAATTATGAATGGTTTGTTATATTCCGTGATAATTTGAGATTTTGTGATCATTTCAAATATCTCAAGAAAACTAATATATTTCCTGGTCATAATGAAAATAATATATACAATACTTTAATGTCTTGTTAGGTATATTATGATATATTTTGGGTCGTAATAAAAAATTATTTTATAAAATCACAATCTTACTTAAGCCTATCTTAAAACGATAGGATACAAAAAATATAGTAAAAACTCACCTCCGAATAACAGAAATAATATAATGTGAACATTAGGAAAAGTAAATGTTTCATATTGAATTAATTTTGTTACAAAATTCTTTCCGTTCCTTATGTTGAGACAGTTTGAAAATAAATAGCTAGGTTACTAAAGAAAACTACATAAGCAGTTCTGAGATAGTAGCATATAGATAAAAAAAAAAGCGCACCACCTTGGAATAATATCTTGAAATATGTCCTACTGAACTGGTTTCAAGTTTTTTATATATTAATTGTGAACCATTTGCTTTATTCTCTTTCTTTTTTTTTCACATGAAGGTAAAACAATTAAAAGAATAAAAAATAAAATTGATTTGCTAGTTGTCTTGTTCTTTATAATTAATTGTTAACATTAATATTAGTTGTCATAATTTCAATACCTCAATTTTTTTTTAATTTTGGTCCAGGTTTTAAAAATAATTTCTACATGCAAGATTATATTCCCCAGTACATCAAAACTCCTAATATTTACAAATAAAGGAGGAAAAACTATAATGGGAGAAGAATTACATTTTTATAATAATATCATATAGTTACATTTAACCAAGGAATTAATCATATTTTTATAGAACAAGGTCTTAGTGTTGACAACAAACATGTAGTGTCACTACTCCCTAGAATCTAGATGTTCACCCAAGTTTGGTCAATCTGGTTGAGCTTTCATTCAGGATTGTTTAACAAATATAAGTAGGCGGGAACTAATTAAACAAGAGTGTAACTCAGATTTTTTTAAATTTTCACGGCACTTGTAGAGAGAGTACAAAGAAAATATTTTACTGTGATAGTCCATGAATAGAGAGTAATTTAGAAAGAATCTACTTAGGGTCTGAAATTCAAGGTTGGCAAACATGTCGGTCGTTAATGTCAAGTTGGCAGTCCTAACTGGCCTTCCTTCCTAAATTCTTTAATCCTTACTTAAGTCAATCGGCTTGCAACGAAAACATTTTGCTCATGGCGCCATTTCTCATGTCACTAGATTATTACTATTATTATTATTATTATTATTATTATTATTATTATTATCACCGCGTCTTACTACCCGTTCGGGTTATACGAACTTACGCTAATGTGTAATGGTAGGGTGATTGTGAGATGAAATGGAGGACCTACAGTTTAACGTGGAATCCGAACCACGGTGGAGGCCTGGCATTCCCCACATTCACAATATGTTTTGTCAGAGGTGAAGGAAGGGTTTGGTAATCAGATAAATCTTTGCCGGGACCGAGGATTGAACCCCGGTCACCAGCACAGAAGTCTGACACCCTACCCCTAGACCGCCAGGTCACCCGCATGTAACTAGAAACTAAGTACAGTCATAGAAAACACAACGGTGGTGCTGTGTACGCGAGATCTCTGCGTTCTTGCTTAGAAATCACTCCAAAGTGTCCACCATACTAATCAAAATCAAAATACATTACAGAAATGGCAAGAGGTTTTAAATTTTTACTCTTTTAGTTACTCAAAAGGATGATATCTCCCCGTAATATCGTCTTCTAGAGGGTAGAGAATCACGCTTCTATCGCACTAGATATGCCCGAATCAGCATTAAACCCATAACTACGTTCACATGTCTGACAACCATATTCTATTTCTAGCACTAAATGTCACACTTCATAATTTACTACAAAACATAAGCTTTATTAAACAATGGACGAACACAATAATTTATCAGAGGCCTACTCTCTCTCTCTCTCTATATATATATATATATATTTTTTTTTTGTGTGTGTATATATATATAGATATATTTGTGTGTATATATATATATTTATATATATATATTTGTATTTATATATATTTATTTGTGTGTGTGTACGTGTGTGTGTGTGTGTGTGTGTGTGTGTGCGTGTGAGGTAAGTCTATAATTTGTTTGTAGATATTAATTGATTGGATAACACAGCGATCTCCAAAATGTTAGACATTTGAGGAAATTTGAACTTTATTTTAAAACCGCGGACCAAATAAAACTAAAGTGATTTAAATATCGGCTCTCTTTGGTATGAATTAAGAAACTGAATGAGAAACCAGCCCTTATCAAGTATAATAAACTGCACCTTGATAAATACATATATGTATATTTTACTTCACTCAACCGCTTCAAAACGACAAACTACAACGATTTAAACATCACTATCACGTATTTAACTCTGTATACAACATTAGACTCATCCACTACAGCTCATTCAAAGGTGTTAACTATGGTTTCTCACGGATATATTTATTGTAATGGTAAAGACTATCCTTATTATATAAAGCGTTACTGGCCTTAAAAAACATCTATTGATATACACATATCTAGGGCGCCATTGTATATCCAAGTGAAGTTTGTTTTATGTTCAATGTCGTGTGTGTTGTCGAGAGCCCCTCGGGGCTGGTGTTAACCGTTTGTCCCTATATGTTTCTCGTGTTTTTATTCATGTTTATATATATATATATATATAT
>CABFOW010004384.1:30497-42417 GCA_902141385.1 Timema californicum
CCCCCCCCCAGTTCACCCGACCGAGATTCGAACCTCGATCTCCCCGTCCTCAGCAGTCGAGCTCAACACGACAAACGCGTTAGCCAACTACGCCACCGAGGTGGGTTTATTTAAATAAAATATAGCCTGTTACATAAACGTATTCACGTACAACACAAAGCCACACCCCATTTTTATCCATAGTTTACGTTTATTGGCATGTGTATTATTTTTATTCTTTGTATGTATTTTTTGTCAAGCATATCCCGATAAGTGTTGAAAGTACTTCCTTTAAAGGTGGGCGGCATGTTACGTCCTTGGTGATAAGAGTGTTTGATGTCGCCACTAGGGGAATACGTGGCAGCTGTATCTGTGTGGAAAATAAATAAATAAGAGGACTCTTGGTCGATCAGTGGACCAGGATGGTAAGAATATGTATTGTAATACAAAATAAAATAGTGCACAGTTCACAAAATACAATTGTTGACATTGTGGTGAAGACTTAAGTCATACTTCTCGTGAATATTTATAAATATTAGCTACAAATGTATACGAATGTATTAACACCCACTACCCAAATAGAATATGTAATACATCTTAATCACTTATTGACAACTTTATAACAGTTTGATTAGTACTATAAATAATATTTATAGCACGGAATATCATATAACTTATCACAAAGGTTCTTATTATTTTGTGTATCTCCTAATCCTCGATACAATAATACTAAAAGTGGAAATGTCAATATTAATAACTGAATTGAACAAACTTTAGTAAATTTAAACAACATTTAGAACATAATATAACATTCTTTGATACAAAAATTACATATATAAACTTGTTATTCAATCAATTAACAGAAAATTTACTAGAGCAATAAATGTATCTAACCAAACAAAATTTCGAAAAGAGTCCCAGTACGAGAAAAATATCCACCCTTTGAGTCACTAATGAACTATTCAATCTAATCTCCCCCCGGTACCAAATTAAATAATCAAAATATAATTTAATTTATAAACAACATTTCTTATTAATAATAAACAGGGTAACAAATTTACGTAGAACATTACCTACTTAAAAACTACACAAACAATGTTGATGACAGAGCATTAGGGAACATGTAAAAAAACGTGGTTAGCTATTTACCACAGTCTTGGTAAACACAATAAGACATCCTAGCACGTTATAAAAACATTACGAATACCAGTAGCAAAAATATCACCACCAATGATCCAAATGATATTTCCAATATTTTCAATGACTTCTTTGTAAACGTTAACTCAGATTTGGCTAAAATCATTCAAAGCACTGGATCTTAAAAAATATATTTAAAAAGGAAAACAAAGAAAGATTAATTTAAAGAGATGGGACATTTCAGAACTGCTTTCTATAATACACTCCTTCCCAAATAACTCTTCATCGGGGAATGATAATATAACAACCGGATCTATAAAACAATTACAGAAATATTATTACAAATAATTTACTATTTTTTGTATCTGGAATGATATCAGAAAAAATTAGAGAATCCTTGATTTTTCCTAGACATAAAAAAGGCATCAACGACCTTTTTAGTAACCATAGGCCAATTATTAGTCTCATCTCTAATCTTACAAAAATAATAGAAACATCCATCAAAGATAGTCTCTTGGAATATTTGAATAGAAACCAAAAATTATTTTGCTGGACAATATGGGTTCTTGAATAAATCTATTACACAGTCTGCATCTACTGATCTAATAATTAATAAAAGTTCAAAATACTATTTACAAGAGAAACTTAGCAATGGGTTTGCTTATAAGCCTGACTGAGGCGTTCAATACCTCACCTGATATTGATTGATGAATTGAAGTATTTTTCAAGTAGAAAAGTTGACGTTAAAATATTACAAAAATTACTTAAGTTATAGATACCAAAGTGCTCTGATCAAAAACGAGCTAGGTTCAAAATTCTTTAGTGACTCTAAAGAAATAATGTGTGGCTTTCCTCAAGGTTCAATCCTTGGAACCATTATTTTCTTATTTATATAAATGATTAACACAAATCAATTTGAATGGACATATTCAGCTTTTTGCCGATGACACTTGATTATAACATGAAAGCAGTAATTTAAATTATCTACAAAATCAGACATCCCTTCTTTGCTAACTGGATTCATATCAATAAGCTCTCTATCAATTAGAAAGCTAAACTTATCCTATTCTCAAAACCAAGCCACAGTAAAATAATAAAAAAGAAACTAATCTTGGGAAATTAGATATTGTAATTTGTAGAATATGGTAATTATCTGTCTAACTATTGACAAGCTTCTCTTAAGGGACAGTCACATACATAATATAACTAAAAAATGAATTCTAATCGTAGGAGCAATAAGCAGAAGTGCATATACATTAACTAATCTGGGTAAAATAAATCTTTATTATCCTTTGTTACACTCATATCTAATATATATTAGTAATATTTGGGGCTTTACAACCAAATTGGAGCTAAAAAGAATATGTGGGCTTCAAAATAGAATCATTAGATCGGTATATCAATTACCTTATAGGAACACAGAGTTATCGAAATTTATAAATATCTTGATTTAATACCTCTCGATAAACTGATTATTTACCAAACAGGCATTCTTGATTACAAAATAAATAAAAATAAATTAAAGACTACCTATAAATCAGAATGCCCTAAGTCAGGTCATCATTTAATTCTCATCCTATCTAGTTTTCTTCACAATGCTAATCAAATATTATAATTATAATTTTTGTCTCCCAATAAACATTTTATAATCTATTATTTCTCTGAACATACCTACGTGTCTTTTTTATTATTATAATACTAACTGATTTTCATTGATTTTTTTAATTTTTATTTCAAAGTAGATCTCCTATTATTTATTTTTTCATTTATTTACTCTCACATTTATTAATAAAATTTAGTCTACTATAGTATCACATATATTTTAAAACTATCTAATCTGTCATACAAACTTTTATTTCATGTTCATATATTTGTAAAAATATCTCTCTCTATCATAATATCTTGTATTTTTAAACCTTTTAGAACAAAGTAAAATGTTATTCTTATAAATCCTTAAGCCTATAAGTGAGCTCTTTGATTCATGTAGTTAACTATCAAATTTTAAAAAATGCTATTTCATTTTGAATGTAATAAGTAATACTATCAACTTGTTTGATCCATAAGAGAAAAGCTAACTCACATCGGATATACATAAAAACAAAAATAATTTTAAGGTGTGGCAGAAGGGCGCGCGAGTAATTTTATAGTATTTAGAGCATTACCTCTCTTTTTTTTTCAAAATAAATCAAATATTTCTTCAGTAACAACATAGAGTTTAGTTTTCTGCACATGCTAATATCAACAGATTATGAATATATGTCAAGGTGTCCTGGAATTTTGTCAAAACTTTTTCTCTTTATTTAAAAAGTTTTGACAAAATTCCAGGACACCATTGACATATATTCAAGATCTGTTGATATTATTATGTGCAGAAAGCTAAACTCTTATGTTGTTACTGGAGATATATTTGATTTATTTTGGCCAAAAAATTTAAATTCTATAAAAACTGTAAAAACACTTGCGCTCCCTTCTGCCTCACCTTAACTTGAATAAATACACTTTTACATTGTATATAGTACATACAATAATTCATTGGCTTATTTTTTTTCACTAAGTTCTTGTTTCGTTGACTTCAGAGCTCATAGTTGACTGGCGTAAATGTCTTCGACTTGATCTAAAGTTAATATTCATATGTTCATGATAAATTTCACTCATAGAGTAGATGAGTAGAGGTGTGAAACAGTAGAACGTATAGTGGAGACCTTCAATTACAGTTTGAGTAAAATACATTACTTTAATACCATCAATGTTTAATAAATAGTGATCGGTGTAGTAAAATATAGCAATTGTCCCTATGTGATAGGGAAATACACAAACAATGAGCATGATTACCAAAAACATAGCTAGTTTTACTGTTTTGATCCGTTTTTTGACCTGAGTTGTGAACACGACCATATGTTCTGGTAAATTAGCGGTACTCATACGTAACTCGCGAAATGTTAAATGGAAAAGTAACAAGCTGAATAATACAGGTATAGTAAAGCCTACGGTGAGGTTAGTGAAGTATCTCTCTTTCCTATGGCTGTTACAGTCCAAGCCACCTCCCATATACGAACATAAAGTACTTTGGGCTGCAGATGAAAACGCAATGGTGGTGATTATGGAGGTGCAGAAAATCCAAATTGCCAGTATTATGATCAAAGCTAAGGCCTTTTTCGATATTCTACTTTCACGCATATCAAAACGAAGGGCTCTTTTTATCGCAAAGTATCGATCTGTTGTCATTGCAAGGGTGATATACATGGGTATGAAAACGCCCACTGAATGAAATATGTCTAAAACAATACATAAATCAGTATTTTCTATTATGCCTACCGTATATTTATGAATCATCACAGGAAACCAAATAAGGATCACAATAATATTGGCGATCGCTAGGTTGATGATGTAAGCATTTGGTATAGTCTTCATTTTTTTATAATGTATGAATATACAAAAGAGGTAGGCATTAGAAAAAAGGCCAATTAATGAGATAAAAGTGTAAAAAATCATGGGCAAGACATTGTTGTCCTTTATTATGTCCTTTTCATAATCCGTAATGTTTTTTCTGTACTCTTCATATTCTGGAAAAGAAACACACGAAGATTACAATAAGTTTAAACAACATAACATTTTTTAGCTTTTCTAATATTAGTTAAATTCATGTCAAAATGATAAATGGCACCATTTTAATTTTAATAAATTCGGTATTCTGCTTTATATTTTCAAGTAAGACATTTAAGTTGAAGTTCAATAGATAGAAGTACAGTATTTATACAGAAAGTAGGAAAATGGTTTATATAATTTCAACATCCACTCATAGCTATCTTTGTTTTCTTACAGTTAAGGTCATCGTAAGTCACAGGTGGGCTGAATAGCCATGCAGTTTTTGTAAGAAGAACTGAAACCCTTTAAATTTTAAAATTGAAATTGGGAAACTACACTAATTTATTGATAAATGACTAGTATGGCTAAAAAAATGAGGACTTGCTATACTATTTTCAAACTGGGGTGTTTTAATCACAGACTTATATACCAATAGTAATTTATTTTAGGTGATAGGTTTTGAAACAGTATTAATTAACTTATTGGACAGTTTCCCTCAATACTTAAATAAGAACACTTACTGCATCCACAATAGCACTCATTGCCATCTTGAACGTTTTATTTTCAAAAAATAGGTGGGTAAGCTAAGCGAGAGCTTAAGACAAACAAGGAAGAAAGACATAAACACTGTTAAAATGCATTGATTTAATTTCTTCTTACATACTGTTTCCACAATTATATGAACTATTTTTGAACGTGTTTTATCTAAAATGTATTAATAATGGAATTACTTGTTTGAATTTTAAACATGTGAACAGAAATTCTGTTTTTGGTTAATTATTTAATTTCTTTTCACATTATTAAAGGGAAAATAGTTTAACAGTTTAAATGTCCTACAGAATTGTATACATCGACTATTTTAAAAAGTAAAAAAAAAATCATATGGTGTTAGTAAAACATATTTGTAGCGTCAAGGGCTGATTGCAAACAGCCTGGAAACTGGTAGCCAAGATCGTTGTTCTTACAGTGGTAGCAGAACGTTGCCCCGTCCTTCCCTGCTATTCGTCAGGACAGTAGGGTTGAAGGAAGTGGAATGGAGAATGAAAAGGAATAAACTGATATGGTTTGGACATGTTAAACAAATGAAAGATCAAAGACTACCAAAGCAAGCAAGGAAAATTAGAATGATCGGAAGGAGACCCAGGGGAAGGCCCACTCTGAGGTGGTTGGAGTCGTTTAATAACGATGTGACAAGAAGAAATTTGGATTTGAACATGATGGTGGAGGATGAGTGGAGGAGAAAATAAGAGGTTAAAGGAAGAGGTATACCATTCAAGCCGTAGCTTGGCAGAGGCAAGATAAAGGAAAATGATGATGATTATGCGTAGGGTTAAAGGTACATTCCAGCCACTAAGTTAGTGCGTATAGCGTAAACTTGTAGTAAGACGCAGTCATATAAAAATAGGTTAGTGTGCTCTGGCTAGGGTGTGTGTATTGTATTGCAATGTTTACTGTTCAATAATATGTAATAAAGCAATTTTACACTGGTGGTATGTGGTGCGTGTAATAATTTCGCAAAAAGGGATGTGCGTAGAAAGAGAGTTTATAAATTGAGTGGTATTTTTTACTTTGTGTGTTTCGTAGTGGATGTGTTCTCACAACAATTATTATTATTATTATTATTGTTTTCTCTGTATTTTTTGTAGATGTGCATCATCTGGTAGCAAGAGCAGGCGCACGGCTCTCTTCACTTTTATAAGTTAGGTACTTGTATGTATATTTATTTATTTATTTATCGCTATGTTTAGTTATGTTTCCATTCACATTTAACAGAGATTCAGACGAGTCGTTCAAAGACTGGTTCTTTACTTTCAAGCTCTTGGCCACAGCGAACAGATTGAAGGAAAAGCAACGTCCTCTGGTTTTGGAGCTATCTCTTACTGGGCTAACGCAAAGCGTATACCGTTCGCTCCCCATTTATAGAGAGAAAATAATTGTATGAGGAGTGTCCTGATTTGAAGATAGTTTTTAGGAATTCAATTCCTTCCGGATTCAAACAAATCAGCGTTCATATCACGTTGCTGAAAGACGAATAAGAGTTTAAAATCACTTACGATTGACCTGCAGGGCTTAGCAATGGAAACTTACCCCCGTTTTGACCCAAAATCTTGAGAGGAACTTATTCATGACTGGATTATTTGGCGTACAGAAGATAGTGACATTCGGTTAGCATTGCACCAGATCCCAAAAATTCTGCGATGGATCTTGTAAGTCATGTGAAATGCTGGAAGCAGTGTGGTAAATTTAGCGTGCTGAGCCAGCTGAACGTGTAGTTGCCATCATTATCCCTGTTGCAGAGACGAATACACCACCGGCTTTATTGCATCAGTAGATTCCAGAGACAGTGGCGGGAGCGCTTCTTTTGGTTTTAGAAGTAAGAAGATATCATTCTGCGTCTCTGGTGGTTCACCAAAAACAGCTTTATCTTGCATGCCAAGTGTTGGAGTGCAATTACCGTCATTATAATGGACATATAGAAGATAAGGGCTGAAAAAAAATCGTGACTTCTGGGATGGAGTCACATCGCATCAGTTGAGACAACTTTGCTTCCAGTGTGGATGAAAAATACACATACGGTGGTATTAAATTATGACATTTTCGAGAAACTTGCACTCAGCTATGTAGATTGTTTTATCTTACCTGAATCGGTTTTCCAACAGGCACCTGAAATTTCTACTATATATAATCCAGTTGCGATCAATGCGTCTGGAGCTATTCGCAATACTAAATTAGCCTTCCTTATTGATTCAACAGCTACAAAATACATAATACTGGATGACTTGTGGCAAATCATTTAGAATCCAGAGTATCAAATTAACTCTTCAAATATCTCAATCCAGGATGTAAATTAACGTCAGTTAACAATCTTAGGTCTGAGAAACTACCCGTTATACTCGGTAATACTACGTTCACACAAACCTTTTTTTTAATATAGAGGGTTTTCCCATTCTTCTTTACCAGGCTTGTCATTTATAATGTCACATAAGTATGATATAGTTAATTTTCAGCACGCCCTCAATATTGGTAGTTCGGTGGATATCCATGCCATTATGTTAAATACTCAAACTTCAAGAAACCTTTAGTTCAAACACATGAGTTCCATGTTAATCTTGCGGAAACTCTTACTTTACCCACAATAAGGGAACTACTTTTCCAAATGGAGAAATAGTAGCTTTTGAGTTTAGAGAGGTATAAGTTTGCTTGGATCCAAATTTGCAAGTAGCAGCAAAATATGTCTTTCTCTCTGCCTGTAGTTTGGTTACAACCTGCATGGATAAGATGGCGTTTAGAATTTTAAACAAATGACCTTCCTTATTTGGTTTTATAAGTTGTCATCAATGAGCCTGTGACGTGTGCGTTTGGTGTCGGGAACAGACACCTGTAGCGCTATGGTCTGTGATAGATCAGAGAGAGTTTGCCTGGGGTGAACAGCAATGAAGTTACTCGTGTGACTCGTAAGAGTCAAGACCTCCTAGTATGTGTAGGCTAGTCAGTCAGTAACCATCCGCCACTCCCACTCACACGTCACAGGATCTTAGAATGTTTTGTAACTTTAACAATATACTACATACATAAGTCCGTATCAACGGTTTTATTAACTCTTCTAAAACATATCCATGGCCTATGGGGGCTAACAGTGCAAGCGACTTTCATCCTGTGACAATCCGACACGTCACAACTATATAATTTACCACTTAGAGTAATTTGAGCTACATGCGTAACCAAAAGGGCGCAAGACTGTATCACGGAACATCGAAGAAAATGTCTGATCAGACGAAGTGAGAGATAAGATAATCTGATCAAGACGAAATTCTAATTGAGAAGATAGTCTGATTAAGGTGGTGACTGAAAACTGTTTGATAACCACAAGGAGCTAAAGGACTTAGTTTTCCCGTGATGGCTGAGAATAACCTTATTACGAGGAGGTCATGGACACTGTTACAGTGATAAGAATCGCAAGTGGTCTTATTTTTGGAGGATCAAAGCCGAGACTCAGGTGAATAAGGCTGACATAAGTGCATCGTGTCATCTATTTCACGTTAGTGGGTAGTTTAATTGGCAAAGGAAACCCTTCGGGACATAGTTTAACTCAGGAATAGCATCATTTCATCGATCAATAGAATGTCTCTTGTGGGACAGTGTACCTAAATGTCCTTAAATGCAATGTGTAGTCTAGGCATCAGGGTCATCATGTGTAGTAAGGCTTATAGTGTAACGTCATATGGATGGTGCTATCATTTGTAAGAAAAATTTCCTATCATCGTGTAATAAGCAGGAGATTACTAGGTGCCAATCACAGAATTGACACCTTGGTACTTTTTCGCTCTACACAGAGCTAGAAATCTGAGATCAACAACCCTATCTGCGTCTTCAAGGAAAGTATATTAAATGGGTGGACTAGAGGGACAAACAGGAAAGAGCCAGGGTGGGTCTAGCTGGTTCGATCTCAATACAATTTCTAGAGAGAACCGGTTAAGAAAAAGAAAGTTAGTTACTCAACACTAGTTTCCCCCTTATTTCGGCTGTACAACCCCTTACCTGATGAAGATAAATCCTTTCCTGTGTGCTTATTTCTGATTTAACAAAGCAATATTCTTCAATAAACTACATTGTTAGAGCTTGCACAAGCTATATATTATAAGGATACCCGTGTGTATGGATAAAATAGCTCTATTAGATGGTTTCAGATTTTGTGACACAAGATGACGCTAAGTGTGGTCTTATAATTCTAAAATATAATCGAATTTATGTGGATAAGGCCACACAAGGGTAGCAACAACTGCGTTGTTTAGCGTGTACACACAGCAAATGCATTTGTAAATACATAAGTGACATGGAGAAACAAATTAAGGTGAATTCCTCTTCTTCCCCATGGGCATAACCTATAGTCCTCAAAGGAATGAAGGATGGTGTGCGTTTTTATTGTGACTACAGAAAGCTTAATGAACTTACTGTGAAAGATTTCTATCCATTGGAGCATATGGATGATAAACCCAAGGGTTCATCAGGAGTAACGTCGTTCTTATCACTCAACATGCATGGCATCTGCCTATCAGTAAGTGTAACTATCACCAGAAGACCGTTAAAAACCTTGTTCATGGCAAAATATGGCATCTATCAGCTTTACGTAATAAGCTATGACCTCTGTAATACACTGGTTTACTTTAAACATCTTAAGGATTTAGTTTATCAGGTATAAAATCAGTTTGGCGTACCTAGATAATGTGTTAATATGAAGTCGGGATGAGAATAAGCTCACGGAACGTTTACGTGAAGTTTGTTAAAGATTACGCGGTGCAGTAATCAATCTCACCTTAAAATTTTCAAATTATTCTTGACGAAATCATTTTCATGGGGCACAAAATATCAGCGCAGGGGATCGCTATATTTAAGGAGAAATTAAATAAAGTTTAGCTATGGCCCATTCCTATAATTTATGAAGGAGAGGAGAAAACATTCCTGCAAAAATCTGGTTACCATTTCTACTATATCTGCAACCTTGCGATGATTGCTGCACCTAAGCAGTAACTCACTCGCAATGAAGTATCGTTCATGATTAATTCAGCTTGTGAATAAGCCTTTGAGGAGATAAAAATAAGAATGATGACTGCCCGATTTTAGAGTTTCCCCATCCAGAGTGTGAATGGTTGGTGGCTTGTGAAGCAAGTGCAGTTGGAACGAAAACAGGACCTAATTAGATTCAATATAGAAAGGAGAAAGTCATTTCTTATTTGATTCACCCCCTTACTAAGACAGAAATACGGTATTTTACTACATGCATAGAAATACTAGCGATTATTATTTCAAAGAAACTGAAATCCAAGTAGTTTGGTGGAGAGAGGTACACAGCAATATGAACGTTGGTTACATTGCTTGAGTTCATTACTTTTAATGGCGTTCTGTAGTGATTTTAAATTGTTCATTTACTCTAAGTGTGTATTAAAGATATATTATTGTCGTTTTTCTTAAACGTGCTCCGAAGTAAAATACGATTTTTAATGCAACATGATTTTTTCTGGGAAAACATTGCAAACCTTTTATTTTTTCGGTGTTTTTTTTAGGGTTGTACACTTTCCAGTCAATGCTAGAAGGGTATTTAATATCTTTCTAAAATCTCCCTACTATCTATGTTGTATATATATATTTTTTAAATAGTTTTACAATTAAAATATGTATATGTATTCAAGGAAACATTTATAAACAACTAGACCAATAATAAATTCATCACGCAATATGTTTAATACTTTGTGCCCAATGTTAAAAATATTGTATCTAATGTTTTAAGAATAGCCATATAATATTCACCATAACATGTCAGATGATATACGAGTGGATTATTTTAATGATTTTATTTAATTCCTATTTAAGCGCTACAGTTTGTATATACCAGATCAGTAAATTTTGAGAAATCATTCCTATTTGCCGCCCTCCAGTTTAGGAATTTCTAATTTAAATACTATTATGATTTTCTTGAGTGTTTTAGTTGTTTACATTGTCAGCTTCCACCTGTCCACCCAGACTTTTTCACTTAAACAGTGCCAGGCAAAAACTCATTTTTTATAATAGTGTTTCTTTCAAGATGACCGTCATGTCTATTACTTACCTATCATAACTAATCCATAGCTAGGAAAATTTCAAATTAGGTCAAAGGTAAATCCGATAATTGGAAGCTGAGGAAAGGCTTTAGTGTTATTTGCACGAGAGAGTAACTGACATATATCAAAAATGTATGTATTAGTTTTCCTTTCACGAAGGCCATAAGTCTAATATATAGATATAATCTCCAAACTATAGCTAAGAATATTTAAAATGTCTACTCAGGGAAAATCCGCCACACAGGTGCTAAGAAAAAAATCCTAAAAGTAGTATTTGGCAACAAATAGCTTAAAACAAAATAGCGGACGTAGATTTTAATATACCTCTGTGTTAACTGGCCAACCGAGTTGTGTCCATGTGAAATTTAAGCACAATCAGTCAGTGGTTTTTGCAATAAAGCGTAACATAAAGCGACCAATATATATATATATATATATGACAAATAGAAGATTTGGTAAGGAAATTATAATTAATATCAATATAATATTTTATATATATGTAGATAGAAAGTTTAGGACTTTATTTTATCAAAATTACAATATTTCTTGGATGGATTTTCTAGGTGAACTTAAATTTTATATATATATATATATATATATATATATATATATATATATATATA
>CABFOW010004384.1:42454-57406 GCA_902141385.1 Timema californicum
TATATATACGTATATATATACATATATACGTATATATATACATATATATACATATTGAGAATATTATAACATGGTGCAGGCAGCTCACCTTGTTTCGTAAAGTTTAGGTGGCAAGTAGGCCATTTCACATTGCTACTCATTATGAATATTCCTGCAATAGAAACAACCCAATTAATACATTATTTCAAA
Source organism: Timema californicum (assembly GCA_902141385.1). Classification (NCBI taxonomy): domain Eukaryota; kingdom Metazoa; phylum Arthropoda; class Insecta; order Phasmatodea; family Timematidae; genus Timema; species Timema californicum. The sequence goes on from CABFOW010004384.1 coordinate 42,644, forward strand.
GTTTAAAATATGATTTAAAAAAAGACAATGAATAATAGTTTTCCTCTTGAAATCAATAGCCCTAAAAGATCCTCTAAGTTCACTCTAGTAGAAATGTTGACATTAGAGCAACACATAACTATGCCTGTACTTGGACATAAGACGTGAACGTTATATTTTCCAAGGCAGATATATTCAACCTTTTTCATTCATGTACCCCCAGATATAATTTATCTTCAACTTTGTACCCCCAAAGTTGTTGGTGAGTAGTGCAAGTTATACATAATCTATGATCTACAGATAAAATAAAACCTGCACTCTATATCCCATGTCTCTATGTCCAGGCCTTTGTGGTCAACCCTAAATTTGGCCATGATTATTAAGTGTTTATAATGAAATTATATATATTAAAATTTATTATTATTATTATTATTAGCACCGCGTCTTACTACCCGTCCGGGTTATACGCACTTACTCTAATGTGTAATGGTAGGGTAGATTGTGAGATGAAAGAAGCTCCTAGTATGTATTCACGTACCCCAAGTTAAAGGTTCCTCCCTACCAGAATCATAGTAAACACTCCAAGCTCTAGTCGATCAAGAATTTCCTTACAACATGATTAACCTTGTCTGAGCTACTGTAACAAAGGACGTTCTTATGGTTGGATATTCTGTTATATATAAACATTATCTAGCAAGAGTATAATAGAGGAAAAAATTAAATTTGAGGTAAAATCTAGATGGAATATTTTTTTATCACTACGTTCTAGTATTAAATCTATACGCATAGGCTTATATTTTGATAAGACTCTAATAGTGTCTGGCTGAAGACAGAAGCATTTTAGAGTATTATTATTATTATTATTAGCACCGCGTCTTACTACCCGTTCGGGTTATACGCACTTACGCTAATGTGTAATGGTAGGGTGATTGTGAGATGAAATGGAGGACCTACAGTTTAACTTGGAATCCGAACCACGGTGGAGGCCTGGCATTCCTCACATTCACAAGATGTCTTGTCAGAGGTGAAGGAAGGGTTTGGTAATCAGATAAATCTTTGCCGGGACCTGGGATTGAACCCCGGCCGCCAGCATAGAAGTCTGACACCTTACCCCTAGACCACCAGGTCACCCATTTTAGAGTAAATGTACCCAGATTCTCATAGAAGAAGAATGGGAAACCCTTTTGGGAAATCTACCCATATGAAACTTTACTGTGATTCGCAACTCAATCTCCCTGTCATTTACCAGGCCAGTCTAACACAAGAGTGAGGCCATAGAATATTCTGTCACTGAAGAGGCTCTCAAATTTTCACATATATTTTATGAAATTGGATTGAACTGGTTGAAACAAAGTTGATATCTATTTGGACTGTTTATTTCAATTGAGACTGGTACGTTAAAATTGAACCATTAAGTTGAGTTTATATTCTTAGATACAGCTCTTCAATCACCGGTCCTCAGAAGTTCTTCAGAACAAGATGCAAGATATATACAGATGGTGAGAGTAGAAATATCTCACTTCCAGTTACTACAGCTAAGCTAATATGAATTGTATATGGTTTATCTACATACATCTTAAGAACCTTTCCATCAATGGACTGATGGACTGACGGACTGATGGACTGATGGACTGATGACTTTCCTATAAAGCCAGACTTTGGACTTTCAAGTGTGTGTGGAGAGTGGGTGTAACATCAGTCCAAACCATTAGTCCATCAATCGGCCGCCAAGTGTTGTGGAGTAAACATCATTGTGTGTAGGCCTTGTGTGTTTATTTTGTTTCAACTTAAATACTATATTTAATTATTGTTTAATACATTTATTTGTATTGTGAATTCGTTCTTTTGGAAGTTCAATGGCCTCCTGGCTCTTGTAGAGTATTAATATAAGAATACTGTCCTTGTTTAGGTAGCCAACCCTTCACCCGACATATTATATTATATTCAATTCCCTCTCTTATCTCCGCTTTCTAACAATAAGTGCAATTGTAGGACCAAAAGTTTCGTCCATAATTAAGCAAAACACAAAAACACGTCCTTCATCAACCAATCTCTCTATTTTAGACTGATTGTGTGCAAAGCTACAGTTCATTTCAGGCTGATAGTATTCAATTGATTAAGCTTAACTAATAAATGGAAGGACCGTGAATGGCCAAAGCCTCAGTTCAATCCAAACTGATCAGTTGTAACTGACCAGACAGAAATGAGAACTAAACTTGTCGTTTTTTGAGGCCCTTAACACTCACTCTACTTTGTACCAATCAAACACACAAGTATATTCTGCTCTACACACCTAGCATGGGGAAAGTATGTTCGTCGATACCTGGGAAGTAAAGTTTTTACTTAGTGATGAGAAATATTCACAGGAATTGTGTGAACGAGTTTAGCTTACACTGGCAACACGCCATCACATTCCTGTATTTTCTTACGGGATTGACTTAAGACTCCATTTCACGACACGATGAACACAAAGTTGAAGGCTATGAAGAAAAATATATTATCTCGGGGGGTGGAGCCTAAATTCTGTAAACTGTTAGGGAAGGGGTAAAAGCTGTTTAGGTGGGGGGTCGTTGAGTGTCAATCATTCCCTAAATTTCCCCCTTTGTCAGATTGTGGTGAGGAAGGTAGCCAGCCGGGTATTTATGAGTCATTATCTCCTCCAAGTAAAGGGAGAAAAGAGAGAAATAGGCTGATCTCAAGTTCAGATAAGCTTGATGAGTTCCAACTTCCATTGTTCAGACCACTCTGGATGTTTATAGTGTAAATGTTGCATTTTATTCCTTTTACTTTAATTATATTTTTTTACTTTAAGGTTTTAACTATCGAACACATTTTACAAGAATTGATGATATATGAAAATAATTTTAGTTATTAATACCCGCTTCGTTGCACGCATGGTTTAAGGCGTCACTCCCGCAATAGATTAGACTGCCAAGACGGTGAGGTCGGGCCTTGATTCCGGTCTGGTGTACTGAGCGTGGTTTATCCTAAATGATTTTCACTCTCCCGTTCACACATTAGAGTAGTTTAGTAGATCTACATAGGTGCATAGCCCGTATGAGTAGTAGATGCGGTGCTAAGAAAAACCACTTATAAAAATAGTAAATTCGATCAATAGTTGTATTACTACATTATCTAGTGTGGTCTTTCACCTAAAGAGTTGGCTCAATTATAGCAGATCCACTGGTGGGATCAATCTGAAACGGGACATGCTTATAGTACAGTCCAGCTGGGATTTGGCCTAAAATGAACATAAATATTGAAGGTTCGATGTTTTTCTCATATATGATTTTCAACCATCAATGTTTTGTAGCGATGTCCGAGACAGCGATATGTTTATGTATTTGTTTAAAAAAATATATTATTATTATTAATATTTTCTAACACAATTTTTTGAATTGATACATGAGTTTCATATTCATTTATTACAAATACACTTCAGTTACAGTTTCAATTGGTTTGAAAAATATTACCAATGATTTTTGGTTTTATAATATCGATGTTTTCAGACGATGTTCTTTTTTCATCTCTGTTAATTTATTAATAGGGATATAGATTTTCCCCCTTAATGTTCATAAAAATTATAGTCCTATTTAGGTGATCTAAAACGGCTTTCTAAATATTTTTTTGAGAAAGATGTGACCACCTTCATGTAAATAAACATCTGTGGACACGTGTCAAGCTCATTTAATTTGGTTTTCTGTTGCTGGGGAGGCTGGGGTTCGAATATCAGTTGGGTGTATAGGTGGGTTTTTTCTTCATTGTTTTCCAATCTTCTTTCACGCAAATGCGGGAAACTTTAAAGAAGAATTATACCATGCTCTTCCCTAATCCTGAACTGTAGTAAAACGCAGTGGCTTTTGACATTATTATAAATAAAAACAGTATTGTTATTAAATGATTATGAACATTTTCGCTTTCGAGATTATGCTGAATCTATGTTTTATGTGATTCCAAACCCAAAAAAGTGGATTTTACAATTCTGTCTGTCTGCCCACCCTAAAGGATAGAGCTGAAATTGTTTGATGTATTTTTTTCAATTTTTTATTTTGTCCCTAGCTCCTAAATTATGGATAGTTTACAGATTAATAGTTTTAAAAAGTTTGAAATATTTCAAAAATAGTATCCAACGATTGTGTTTAAAAAGAAATATCGGTATTATTTAAACTACAAATAACACTGCAATCTTTTAAAAATGGCACACATTATTTGGTTTAAAATTAGAACCAGAATAGTTTTTTGCGTGATAATTACTAATTCAATTTGATCGTTTTTATTTAAAAAAAAGTAAGCATTTAAGGATAGCGCTTAGCTTTCTGAGAGATTATTTTCAATTTTTTTTAAATTATCATCCTGATTTTTTAATTGGTATATTTTACACTAGAGATAATAATTAATGCATATTGATTTTTTTAAATAAATTAATTTAAAGCCCGTTTACTTATGACAAATTTTCAAAATTTTACATTTTCTAAAATGGCCCTTTATATTTAGTTCAAAATAGCTATATTGGAATTGAATAAACACACAACGTGTGCATATTGAAATTGTTTTACATAATAAATAAGAAGATATATATATAATATATATTTAAATGTAAATAAATGTATGGTCATTCATTAAGCACATTTACAGTAGCATATACTTTTGTATATTATTAGGTTTAAATTGTCAACATAATTATTGTATATAATTTTTTATTGTTTTTAGGATCATAAAATATTGAGTTTTAATATAAATAGTTGACCAAATATACTAAAATATATTATGTAGCTTATACAAGAGTATATCCAATATTAATAATCTATGAAAAAAATTGTACTAAGGTATGAAGGAAAAGATAATAAGATAATTCTTTAACAAAAAGATTTTTTGGAAGAAATTAAACAAAATGCTTGGCTCTTCACTAAATATTAAAATAAAATTACCATCTTATTTTAATAATTTTTAAAAGAATTCTGTGTTTATCTTTTATTTACTTTTATTTTATTTATAGAAAAAAATTCTTTAAATTCATTTATTTTGTGTTATTGAACTTATCTAAACTTAATCTAACTAACATCATAGGCCAAAACTAAATACACTTTGAATTACTTTAACCAAATAGTTTAAAACTCTCTTAGTCCTAAATTCCGGATAATCTGATCAGGGGGGCATTTATTGGCATCCCTTTCCTCCTTTCTTGAGCTAGCCACAAAAAAAATGCCCCATCAAGCTTGGCAAACAATTACTCTTTCAATGTTCGACGACTATTCACAGATTCAATCAATGTTGAGGACTAAACAATTATATTTTAGAATGATTCTTTTTTAATTTTTTTTAGTCACTGTGGCTTTTCCATCTACAAACTTCTTGTCCAGTTTAGTCACACTTTTACAAGTACCAAGACATTTTAAAACTTCGTTTTTTTTCCATAGGCGTGTCCACAGAAGGGCCCAAGTAGGCCTCCCTTTTATTACTTCTAATATTGTGTTCAATGAGGCGGGACCACACACACACACACACACAAATGTAAGAAATAATTACTTAGTGTAAGAAGGATGCATATAATTCTTATTACAATTTAAAAACTAGCTCTAATTAACTTCTAGAGGCTTCTGATTTGATCACTCCAAATAAAATAAAAATATGATGAAAATAAAAAAAATCCGGGGGGTTGACTACTCTAAATAGCTTATATAAATAAAAGTTAATTGGAAATATATTCTTATGAAAATACTCAGGGTCAGTGGTGGTGGAACCGAGGGATGAAGGGGGCACTTCCCCTGGGACGAATTAGCAGCCTGGAAAGAATTTACGCCCTTCTATATGAATTTAAAAGCCCCCGACAATATCGAATATTAAGCTAAAATATTGCCTTAAATAAAACTCCAAATTATTTCTAGCTGCATTAAATTTTCAAAAATTGTCTGGAGAAGACCATTCCAAATAACTTCTATAGTCGTGTAACTGTAAGGAAAAAATCAGTTGAGGAGCACTCTAAATAGCTTCTAGGGCCATATAAATAAATAAATAAATCTTGATGATGGCCACTCCAGCTATGTTTTAGAGTGTTGTAATTTTGAAGAATTTTCTTGCGATAAGCACTATTAATAGTTTTTGATATCCTATAATTTTTTAAAAATTGACCAGTAGAAGATCACTTCAAACATCTGCTAAAGGCATCTACTTAAAAAAATCCAGAAGAGGAGGGTGTATTCTACGTTTTCAGAACTAATTGAAACAACTACTTGCCAGTGTGGTATATAACAACACTCAGCAGAAAGATAACTGTACCGTAACATAAAATCTGATAGTTTTAAATTTTCAAATGAGATTCAGAAATAGGAAGGGAAGTGTAGACCGAAAACAAATTTTTATTTGCGATGATAAAGAATCTTCAGGAATGTAGAGCCAAATACTCAAACAGTTAGTAAATATTTAAATTTTCTAATTCGGAATTTGTGAAGTACTTGGAGGATATTACCAAAATCTATATTAAACACTAATTATCATTGTGGTTAGAGATTTAAATTTGTCAGCTTGTTATAAGATTCACCTCAAAAATTATGAAAACAAACCAAATTTTAAAATAAAAGATATGAAAATGGGAAGATGGGCTTCATCTTCGAAAATTTCAAAGCTAATATGAGATAACATTTCTATTATGTGATAAAAGTGAAATATTTACTTACAGGTATAGGGACAACACCAAATAGCAAGAAGCGTCTGAAATTTTTAAATTTCAAAACAAGGGTCAGAGAATTGGGTTGGGAGTGGGGGGAGTAAATTGCCAATCATATAGTAAAACAATTTTCAGTACAACAGGAAAATTATATAATTTCAAGTAGGTACAAAGACCACTCCAGATGATCAGAAAATACTGAAAATTGGTTCTAAAATTTGACGCGTATAATTATTAGCACCGCGTCTTACTACCCGTTCGGGTTATACGCACTTACGCTAATGTGTGATGGTAGGGTGATTGTGAGATGAAGGGTGATTGTGAGATGAAATTGAGGACCTACAGTTTAACGTGGAATCCGAACCACGGTGGAGACCTGGCATTCCTCACATTAACAAGATGTTGAGGCGTATAAGATTTCACAAACAATTAGAAAAAAAACTGCTCCATGTATTAGTAAATCAAAATATGGCCTGTAATTACAGGGACCAATATGTATCTATAAAAGTTCATTATTTCTTTAAGGATGTTTTTTTTAACTTCAATGTTATTATTACAAATTTTGTTTGGTAATAATACATATTGCACCATTATACTTCTATTATAATCGATTTTATTCAAAGATTGTTGTATTACAGTAAATTCCTATTTTGACATAATGTTTTAGTCAGTCTGCCTATTTTTCACGTCTAGTCACATCACTTAAACAAATAAAGGATTAATATTAACAAATATATAAACTTTTGGATACTTATACCTTTGGTTAATGTTATATTATAATTAAAAATAAAGCTTCTTAAAGATTCCCCGTGCGATTAATGGCACACAAGCTAGTTAGTTCTAATAACAGATACACGGTAAACCCAGATACTCAGATTCTTACAAAAATAAAATCCATAACATGGCAAAATATTGTGAGCATACTACTAAATTGGTAAGGTTTGTGCAAGCAAAGTATGAACTATTAATTTAACTTGTCACTCCCTTTCTGTACTTGGGCACAAGAAGTATTAGAGATTTACTAGGTCTAATATTTTTAAGTAGGGTTAAATAAATCCCTAATTTATTTAATTTTTTATCACTGCATCTTACTACCTATTCAGGTTGTACGCATAGTTGTATAATTACTCTAATGAGGTAGGAATGATAAAGGAAGAATTTAAAGGTAGTCTACCCAAATTCGCGTGGAAGGAAAGTGTAAAACAATTTAGGAAAATCCACCTTCAATAGACACGACTGGGATTCCAACCCCTATTTCTCCGTTAGCAGCAGGCCATTCTAACACGAGAGTGAAGCCTCAGACCGTTCGAACACTGAAGTGGGTATCAATCCTTAATATTTTTTTCTATATTTAGCACCCATACTTTATATAAGTGAATGGTAGTACAGTTTCACGTCAACTTTGGTTTGTAAAATACACTATAAACAATAATTAATATCAGACTTATTGAAAAGTATATAATTCATTAATGAATTAAACACCCTTAAGTTTGGGCTTTTTGTTTAATGATGACTGGTGTTGAAATGTTGTATGTGTTTAGCTGGAGCTAGGTAACAGATGGGAGTAGCCTAACCAACTCTTGGCTCCACCTCTCTAGAGTTCAATGTTACGTCCAGAGATAGCCCTAGTAACAAGGGGCGATATTTTAACGTTACAGCCTCTAAGTAGAAAAGAAATTACTCAATATGTAAACTTTGGATTATAAATATTTTTATAGTAAATTGGTATATGTGAATTTAAAAGTTAGAACGCCTTTTATTAAAAGTAAAGACGCTGCGTTATTAAATGTTTTAGGCTGTGTCAAAAATAGTCACATTAACATATTTTCACAAATTATGAAAATTAAATTAAATAAAAACAAAAGGTTAGAAACAGGTCTAAATTTTAAATCCTTCCTTTAGAAAATTAAACAAGTTCCTTGTTCCTGCGATGTATTTACAAGGCTGTTTAAGTTACCTAAGCCAGCAAATACATCGCTCTGAAATGGGCTCTTAAAGGCAAAGTGTATCAAACACTACTGACTACTCCAGAAAACAAAAGAGAGTGCATTCAAATGATTGGGTGAATATTGATAGAGGCTTTACTACGTGCTTATTAGTCTGTTATGAAGTGAATTGAAAAGTGCATTGAGATTAATGATCATAATTTATATATATATATATATGTTTTCCATGGGTGCGGAACATGGCCTCTTACCATAAATTACAAAATTAAATTTAGAGTGTTTGAAAACAGGTTGCCTATGAAGATATTAGGTCCAAAAATGGATGAAGATAGGGCTGAGAGGAGGAGGCTACATAATGATGAGCTGCATTTCCAGTAATCATTACCAGACATTGTCATGGTAATAAAATCTCACAGTTTACGGTGGGCAAATCATGCATCGCTAATGGGAGTATCTAGAATCGTGTTCAAGGTATTGGATGGCAAATCACATGGGAAAAGACCACTGGGAAGACCCAGGCGGGAGGATAACATTTTGATAGACCTGAAAGGGATAGGGTGTAATGAGATAGACTGGATATAACAAGCTCGAGATAGGGATAGGTGGCGTACTTTTGTGAGTGAGGTAATGAATTTTCAAGCTCCTAATGCCATAGAGTAGGTAAGTAAGTATACAATATATATATAATATACATACATGTTTATCTATTTTTATATATAGAAATTTATGTATACACATACGTGTATATATATATATAGAGAGAGAGAGAGAAATATACACATATATATATATATATATATATGTAAACAGGATGAGGCAATTAAATTGAGATTACAAAAATCTCCAAACTAGTTAACTATGATTTGGTGGATGTCTTCAAGGATATGTATATATATGATGAGTTAGAGGCTCGTAGGCTAGAATTTACAGTATATATACCTTCATTTGAGAGGAAAGAAAATTGTAAAATAAAACATACATAAAAGCTAATACACTAGGTTTGTATTTGAACTTAAGACTCTTTCTTACCACTATATATATATATATATATATATATATATATATATAGAGTGGGGTCTTAACTTAAATGACTCACTCTGTATACGTATATATATATATATATGCAAAAAACAATACATTTGTAATTTTTGAACAGGCATTTAAGTTGAAACTTAAATGCCTCATCCTGTGTGTGTGTGTGTGTGTGTGTGTGTGTGTATACTGGCATCGCAACTTAAATGCCTATATATATCCTATATATATATATCCTATATATATATATCCTATATATATATATCCTATATATATATATCCTGTATATATCTATCTATATATATCTATATATATATCCTATATATATATATATAATATCCTGTATATATATATATAATATCCTATATATATATATATCCTGTGTATATATATAATCCTGTGTATATATATATATATAATCCTGTGTATATATATATAATCCTGTATATATATAATCCTGTGTATATATATATAATCCTGTATATATAGAGAGAGAGAGCCTGTGTGTATATATATAATCCTGTATATATATATATCCTGTATATATATATATATAATCCTGTATATATATCCTGTTTTTATATATAATCCTGTATAAATATCCTGTGTATATATATAGTCCTGCATATATATCCAGTCTATATATATATATAATCCTGTATATATATATATATATATCCTGTATATATATCCTGGTAATAGGGGGGTTGAAGATAAAATCCCAACTTGGTGTATTAGCTATTAGTAATATTTTTTGTTTTGTTTTTCCAACCCTCTTTCCATGAAAATGAGGGTATATTTCCTTTTAATTCCAACCTCGCTGCCTCAAACCCATTATTATAAGAAAAATACATATATCTAGTAATAGTAGTAATATCCGATGAGGAAAACTTGCGAAAAACTGTTTGTAGACCTTTATTGATTGTGTTTAACCTTCTAGAATTAAAATGGCAATATAGTAAAATATATTTTATTTTTGTCTATTAATTATTATCCAAGAGTGGCAGTCCCTTAAATGCGTAAAATTTACTAAATTTATTTAGTAATATTTAAAAAAAATATATTTTAAGTGGCTCGGCTTACCAAGCCTAGGTTCATTCCCTTTTCCTCCTCTCCAATTTCCTGCAAATGTTTGGAAATACGATGCTCCTAGAAGCTATTCAAAGAGGTTCTCATCTGTAATTTATTATAAAAATAATCTCCTCCACAATAAATTAAAGGGATATTCTTCAATAAAATATTTGTGGTTTCGATACCTTTATAATTTATTCTTCACCTGGAAAATTTTGAAAATTAAATAGGCCTTTCACATTGAATTATTTGTAGTCATTTCCTGGCAAATTTTTGAAAGTTATAAGCACATAGAATCTAGTTTGATGCAAGTCCATCTTTCAGCTTCCTATTATAGATTATAAGAAAATATGTTTGAAGAGGGGCACTTTATTATAGGGGAGTAGAAATTTATGCCATGTGGAGAAGTGTGGAGGGGGGGGGAGGAGAATTATTTAATCGATGGGAAATTTATTTCAGAGTTGGCACATTTATTTAAGGGTTGGAAAATGAATGTATTATATTTAAAGGATGTGGGAAATTCTTTCTCTTTGGGGGGGACAATACTCCCCTGTTTCTTTCCAGTTCGCCATCATTGTTATTGATTGACCTTAGTTTATATTACTATAGGATTATGTTAGAAAGGAACCTTCAACAATTACAAACGCATTGTTTTTTTGCAATTAACCTTAATTACATTTTACATTATTATTATTACTATCATTACCATAATTATTATGTTATAGATTTTGATATGATCTATCAAAAATGAGATTTAAAAATAGCATGACTTGACCCATACACATAGAAAATTGTCTTAATAACATTTAAATACGATCAAAAAAGTTGCTTTATATCTAGATCTGGCTATAAATTATTTAGCCAACTCACCTTTAAATGATAAGTCCTGAACAATACTGTTTAGGTTACTAACGACGTCAATTCATTATTTTTCAATACCATTTTTGTAGTCACGATTTAATTTATTATCTTCTGGTAATCACCAAACTGTTTCATTCTAATCACACTAAATACTAGCTAACTTTTCACGAGCTGGTGTTAGCTACCTCGTGTCTTCTATAGAGGAACCAGACTCACGGTGATCTGAGAAACTCCATAACAACATCTCGTGTGCAATAACCAGTTTGATGTGGCCGTGACGAGGTTCGGAGGAAGTCCTGTTAAGAAAAAACTTCCCGGGGAATTTTTCAACCGCTAGCTGATTACATTATATTATTGTTGTGGTAGAATAGTTCAGCAACACTTTATTTTGGTCAAGTTGGGATATTAATCTTTGGCCAAACTGAGTCGTTAATACTTAAGGGTGCCACCTATTTGATGGGACATATATACACACTGCCGTATTTCTTATGAGAATGGCAGTTTTGAGTAATAAAATACACTCTATTCTGACATTTGAAAAATAACACATAGACACTGGAGTCGAAACCAGTACCTTTGGCTTAGTACGCCAGTGCTACCACTGAGCCAGACAGGAATCGTCCTCTTTTAGGTTTAAGCAAATTAAGTTACCATAGGGCACCACAATCCCCATGGCCTCAAAATATTATACTATATTTTATTCTATTATAGAAATACAGGCAACCAAATGATAAACATTTAATCAAAAATGCATTCATTTGACAATAAATTGTATTTTTCACTTTGAATACCTTGTTATTAATAATAATATTTAGCACCGCGTCTTACTAGCCGTTCGGGCTATACGCTTTAAGTACTAATTACTCTAATGGATTAGGAATTGGGAAGGTTGAATTAGAGGAAGTGAACCCGCATTTGCGTGGAGGGAGAGTGGAAAACCATTTAGGAAAAACCTACCCCCAGTTCACCCGACCGAGATTCGAACCTTGATCTCCCCGTCCTCAGCAGTCGGGCTCAACACGACAAGCGCGTTAGCCAACTACGCCACCGAGGCGGGTGCCTTGTTATTAAATAATTAAAAGGTATACCAGTATAATGCTTTGAATCTTTATGAGAGATTATGGTGGAATTTTTTTTAGCAAAGGTCCTCAGTTTTAAATAGCTTAGGCCCTCACCAAGTCTAAATCTGTCACGGTATGTACCACACAATCTAAACACACTGCAGACTGGTGAGANCCAACTACGCCACCGAGGCGGGTTCCTTGTTATTAAATAATTAAAAGGTATACCAGTATAATGCTTTGAATCTTTATGAGAGATTATGGTGGAATTTTTTTTAGCAAAGGTCCTCAGTTTTAAATAGCTTAGGCCCTCACCAAGTCTAAATCTGTCACGGTATGTACCACACAATCTAAACACACTGCAGACTGGTGAGAGGAACCCTTTATCTCGCACCTCTCAATTCTGTTATTAAATATTACACAGATGCAGTTCAGAGGTCTGAACCATTGTCTATCCAGCCAGTATCTTTAGTGGAAACCCATTAACATGTGTGTTTCATTTTGAGATTGCTATAGGTGAGTCATAAAGCATGAATTGCCTTTCACACAGTAAAAAAAAAAAGAATTTTTTTTAGCTTTTACCATTGGTAACACTGGATTAAGCATGCCTATCCACTCTCTGGTAATCTAAATTGAATTCCCTGAAAGGGTGTATAAAAAGATTTGCTAAATTAATTATATTTCCCACTCTCTGTCTCTTTGTAATCACAAGGTACAATCCTTAAACTGTTACCTCATATTTATGTTTCCTTAAAATTTATTGCCTAAATTATATGTTATCAATTAAGTATGTTCGTCAAATATAATAATTTAACCAAATTACGTTTGATTATCTATTATTTTAGATCCTTTAAACAAATGCTATCTTTGTAACTCTTAAACTCTGTTCATATAAAAAAGAATACTTTGTTTATTTTTATAGTTTAGTTTGTTAATACACTTTAACACATTTACATTATAGTAGGATTTCTACTCGGTGGCTTACTTGTTAAGAATTTGTAAAAAAAAATTAAAATACTTATAATTTTATCAAAATAATATAAAGGCTGTCAAAAAAAAGATGTGTGAACTTTATATACTTACCACTAGGTGTCACAAGCATATGGATATGTTGTAAAGCGATCTCTAGGAACAAACCATACAAGTGTAACCGTAATGTAGCGACATCTTGGAGCAACATTTTAAAGTAGAACAAGCTTTCCTCACTAGGTGTCACTACCAGTTATTACAAGCACCATCTGTTAGCTAATGTTGTAACTAACAGACAATGCGTGAATTGTTTGCTAGTTTGTTTGGATCTCCTACACCTTCATACTTTCCCAATCCTTTCTAACGTTTATCTTTCAAAATTTATTGACGTATAACGTAATATTTATTTTATGTAGCAATAAATTTATGATAGAAATACCTTTATTAAGAAGTAACTCGTTAATGTTTAAGGAAATAACTGTACTAAACGTAACTACTCAGAATCACCAATGGTATGATTTTATGGCTTCTTATTTCTTGAATCTTACAACAAGAATTTTGAAAACAAATCACACACCCTACAGTTCTTTTTATCAATTGTTTCTCCCCGCCTTCCTATCTCTCGTGCACTCTGACCCATAAACACCCTAAGCCTTCTTCTAAACTGTATTATCAGCGATGGGGAGGTGGGGTTCAAATTCCAACTGGGTTCACCAAGGGTGGTTTTTCCCACCATAGCTCTAAGCTAATTCTGATACATTTCCTATGAATTCTACCTTCTCATCCATACCCCATTTATGTAACTAAATTAATATACCCCGAAAGAATTGTAATAATAATAATATTTAGCACCGCGTCTTACTACCCATTCGGGTTAAACGCTTTAAGTACTAATTACTCTAATGGATTGGGAATTGGGAAGGTTGAATTAGAGGAAGGGAACCCGCATTTGCGTGGAGGGAGAGTGGAAAACCATTTAGGACCCCCCCTCCCCCCCTGTTCACCCGACTGAGATTCGAACCTCAATCTCCCCGTCCTTAGCAGTCGAGCTCAACACAAGCGCGTTAGCCAACTACGCCACCGAGGCGGGTGATAATTGTAATAAACAATGTATTTATATATATAGAGAGAGAGAGAGAGAGAGAGAGAGAGAAAGAGCGAGAGAGTGTATGTGTTCGGG
>CABFOW010004385.1:0-35566 GCA_902141385.1 Timema californicum
TAGTTATATATATATATATATATATAAATTGTATAAAACCAATAAGTGTACGAAAACAGAGACGTAACTAACTAGAGTTTGAGAAATATTGACTGTCACATGTTTTAAAAAAAACTATCCTGGTTATTTATTTCTATTCCATTTCAAGGCACCGTATGCATGATGGAGATTCAATGTTCTGGTGCGTACGTTTTTAAAATCTTTATACAGCGCTCATAATAAATAAAAGTGACATATCACCGAACGTTCATGCAAGGGCGACTGCTCTAAGAATCTGGAAAGGTGGGGGGAGGGGGCGGGGACACACGACTCTAATAGCAACGTGCGGCGTCGCTACGTGAACGCCGAAACCAGAACCGGTACAAGGAGTTTCCATTTTTTATGGTTTAAATAAAGATCTCTGTTACGTGACCGAAATGTCAAGTCACAGGGCGGGAGATGACAATTTATCAACCACCATCCTGCGGTTCAATATTTTTTTATATTTCGAGTGGGTTTTAAATCAGAATTCAATGGCGGATTTAACTCGTGACACTTTTAACTCAATCGGTTGCGTGTCTGTCTACATAACCAAGGATAACCGGGTAAAATTCGCGGTATGGGCGAATTTTTTTTTTATCATTGGTAAAATGTGGGTTTACCCCTTAACAGTGATATATTAACGGCCGGGGGACTGGACGTTGTTTCTGTCCTAGTCTTAAGTTAGATTATAGGGCATGTGAAGCTATGATAGGCCTAGCAAGCCGGTAGTGGGAAATATATGGCTTGAATAAAAAACTAACCAAGATTGAAAACCGTAGTGGATGTAAAGTAAATTAATTTTTTTAGCATCGCGTCTTACTACCCGTTCGGTGTATACGCTTTAAGTACTAATTACGCTAATGTATTAGGAATTGGGAAGGTTGCATTAGAGGAAGTGAACTCGCATTTGAGTGGAGGGAGAGTGGAAAACCATTTAGGTAAAAAAAAAACAGTTTACCCGACCGAGATTCGAACCTCGATCTCCCCGTACTCAGCAGTCGAGCTCAACACGACTAGCGCGTTAGCCAACTACGCCACCGAGGCGGGTAATCAAAGTAAAACGAACTTAAGTGGCCAGCTAGTTCAACACATTAGCTAAGTCGGTAGCGTGTCTATGTGTACACAACTAAGGGCTTCTGGTTCGATTCGTGGCACTAACAAAAATAGTTATTATTATTATTATTATTAGCACTGCGTCTTACTAACCGTTCGGTTTATACACCCTTACGCTAATGTGTAATGGTAGGGTGATTGTGAGATTAAATGGAGGACCTACAGTTTAACGTGGGATCCGAACCACGGTGGAGGCCTGGCATTCCCCACCATTCACAAGTTGTGATTAATACACGTCTTTTCAGAGGTAAAGGAAGGGTTTGGTAATCAGATAAATCTGTGCCGGGAGCGAGGATTGAACCCCGGACCCCCAGCACAGAAGTCTGACACCTTACCCCTAGACCACCAGGTCACCAACAAAAATATACTTAATTGGTGAAATGTGAGTTACCTCTTTCCAGTGATTAATTAACGGGGGTGACCTGGTGGTCTAGGGGTAAGGTGTCAGCTTTTGTGCTGGGGGTCCGGGTTTCAATCCTCGGTCCCGGCACAGATTTATCTGATTACCAAACCCTTCCTTTACCTCTGAAAAGACGTGTATTAATCACAGCTTGTGAATGTGGGGGAATGCCAGGCCTCCACCGTGGTTCGGATTCCACGTTAAACTGTAGGTCCTCCATTTCATCTCACAGATCACCCTACCATTACATATTATTAGCGTAAGTGCGTATAACCCGAACGGTTAGTAAGACGTGGTGCTAATAATAATAATTAACGGCCGGGGAGGGATAGAGGGTACTGTGTCTGTTATAGATTTGAGTTAGTCGTTAAATCGTGTGTTGAATAGTTTCAGAAAGTGAAACAAAAACAACTATTAAGAAAACTTGCGTATGTTCAGCACAAGCACCAATGGACACGTAGACAAAGACGTCAGTCTCATGGGTGCATACTCGTACATATTGCCCTATAAGTGTTAATATCCGGACGGGCGGTATGACAGGTAAGCACGTAAAACACAAACAAGGTTGATTAACAACTTTTTAAAGTTAATTATCACGTCCCATAACATGGCTATAACCGCTTTATCCCAGTATTTTCGCACTAAAGGGCTTTCATCATTTAAAAACTGCTAAATGACTTAAAATTACATCATAGATCGATTTACTAGATAAACTATTTTGGCTGAGTGTGAGTAAATTTATTGAAAATATATTGGTATACTATGATAATATTGAATCAAAATTATTTTGGGAGATTATGAATTTATATCGAATTATTTTGGTTACTATGAATATATTTAAAAAGTATTTTAGTTGACTATGAATATATATTATAAAAAATATTTTGGTTGACTATGGAAATGTATCAAAACTATTTTGGCTAATTATGGATATATTTCTAACTATTTTGGTTGACTATGGATGAATATCGAACTATTTGGTTGACTATGGATATATATCGAACTATTTTGGTTGACTATGGAAATATTTCTAACTATTTTGGTTGATTATGGATATATATATAGAACTATTTTTGTTGATTATGGATATATCGAACTATTTTGGTTGATTATGGATATATCGAACTATTTTGGTTGACTATGGATGTATATTGAACTATTTTAGTTGACTATGGATATATACCCAACTATTTCGGTTGACTATGATAATAATAATAATATTTAGCGCCGCGTCTTACTACCCGTTCGGGTTATACGCTTTAAGTACTAATTACTCTAATGGATTAGGAATTGGGGAGGTTTAATTAGAGGAAGTTAACCCGCATTTGCGTGGAGGGAGAGTGGAAAACCATTTAAGAAAAACCACCCCCAGTTCACTCGACCGAGATTCGAACCTCGGTCTCCCCGTCCTCAGCGGTCGAGCTCAACACGCCAAGCGCTTTAGCCAACTACGCCACCGAGGTGGGTGGTTGACTATGGAAATATTTCAAACTATTTTGGTTGACTATGGTTATATATCGAACTATTTTGGTTGATTATGGATATATATCGAACTATTTTGGTTGACTATGAATACAAGTAATAGAAAAGAGGTACCTTGTTTAGACTAAAATAGCATGACAAACTATTTTTATCGACTATGATTTCAGGTCTGGGTGGATGCCGCGACGCAGGTGTTTTTCTCGTTGGGTCCTGGGTTTGGAGTTCTTCTTGCTTACGCTTCGTACAACAAGTACCACAACAACGTTTACAAGTGAGTGCAACACTAGTACCACGACCACCTTTTTTGGATGCAGTACTGAATCTGGGGAGGGGGTTCCCCACGCTACCAGCTCAATTACATATTAATAGGATTATGCATGAAAGGGCTATTTATCGCATCACTCTTCATGTTCAGTGAAGAGCTATTTCACGATTGTCCACTTAAAGTACTAATTCATAACCCCATTGTCCATTTAAGAGGCTAATTCACATCCCACTGTCCATTTAAGAGGCTAATTCACGCCCCAATGTCCATTTAAGAGGCTAATTCACGCCTCACTGTCCATTTAAGAGGATAATTCACGCCCCCTGTCCACATAAAGGGTTAATTCACGCCCCGCTGTCCTTTTAAAGGACCAATTCACTCCCCACTGTCCATTTAAAAGACTAATTCACGCCCCATTGTCCATTTAATGGGCTAGTTCACGCCCCAATGTCCATTTAAAGGGCTAGTTCACGCCCCACTGTCCATTTAAAGGGCTAGTTCACGCCCCACTGTCCATTTAAAGGGTTAATTCACGCCCCCTGCCCACATAAAGAGCTAATTCACACCCCACTGTCCATTTAAAGGGTTAATTCACGCCCCCTGCCCACATAAAGAGCTAATTCACACCCCGCTGTCCATTTAAAGGGTTAATTCACGCCCACTGTCCATTTAAAGGGTTAATTCACGCCCCCTGTCCACATAAAGGGATAATTACCCGCCCCCTGTCCCCATAAAGAGCTAATTCACGCCCCACTGTCCATTTAATGGGTTAATTCACGCCCCACTGAGCACATTAAGGGCTAATTCACGCCCCACTGCCCATGTCCCAGGGACGCGCTCGTCACCAGCGTGATCAACTCGTGCACGAGCTTCATCGCGGGGTTCGTCATCTTCTCCGTGCTCGGCTACATGGCGCACGCGTCGGGACGCCACATCAAGGACGTGGCGACGGAGGGCCCCGGACTGGTGTTCATCGTGTACCCCGCGGCCATCGCCACCATGCCCGGGTCCATCTTCTGGGCGCTCATCTTCTTCATGATGTTGCTCACCCTGGGACTGGACAGCTCGGTGAGTCTCGGATACAACGTGCACCATCGTCCAGAGACAAGAAATAATATACACTGTCGCAGAAACACTCTACCAACCTGGGTGCCCACAACGGGAGGCAAAGGGGGGGGGTAATTATCTCCCACCCACCTGAGATTCTGAGGCTGTATAAATATGAGAAGTGGGCTAATCCCACCCATGAGTGTTCTTAACAAGTGCTCAAAAAGCGCCCCCAGCCAGCAAACAGAGAGGTATAACTAATAAACTAATTATTAGGCCACCTGCTGATTTTAGGGTTGATTGTTTGGCGCATGCGCGAGCGATTCCGACAGCATTCGCCATTCAAATCGTCAAGGTTGAATATTCACCCAGGTGACCTGGTGGTCTAGGAGGTGAGGTGTCGGACTTCGGTGCTGAGGGTCCGGGGTTCAATCATTGGTCCCGGCACAGATTTATCTGATTACCAAACCCTTCCTTCAACTCTGACAAGACATCTTGTGAATGTGGGGAATGCCAGGCCTCCACCGTGGTTCGGATCCCACGTTAAACTGTAGGTCCTCCATTTAATCTCACAGTCACCCTACCATTACACATTAGCATAAGTGCGTATAACCCGAACGGGTAGTGAGACGCGGTGATAATAATAATAATAATAATAATAATAATAATAATAACAAATTTTCACCTACGGATTTGGATAAATTTGAAACATTTCTCTTATGTCGTATCTTATTTTCAGGAGACAAGGATTGCCTTAAAAAGCGTCTATTGAAGCTCCCCTTTCCCCCTCCGTACTGGGGGAGACCCCTCCGATTTGCCCTAACCTGGAGAAAAATCCTGCAGGTGTCCTTGTCCACCAAAGAGAATAAATTAAATAATATTTGCAGTTTTTTTTAGCATCACGTCTTATTACCCGTTCGGGTTATACGCCTATGCACTAATTAGGGATTAGGAAGGCTTGATTTAGAGTAAATGCACCCGCATTTGCGTGAAGGTAGAATGGAAAACAATTTCGGAAAATCTACCTCGGTGCACCCGACCGGGATCTAGCCCCAATTTCTCCGTCTTCGGCAGTCTAGTCCAACACGAGATTAGCTCGTTAGACCACGCGGCCATCAAAGCGTGTTATAAACTGTTGAAGGAATATTAAGAAAAGAGGAACATCTCTGGTCACCAAAGAGCGTAACAATCTATTTCACATTTCAAAGACCCCATAAATAAATAAATATAAATATATATATATATATGTATATATATATACAGTAGCCCCGTGGCCACATTCAACACCATGGCTTCTTTGGTTGTGATTGACAGCTCACAGCTGACTTCTGACAGTCAACATTTAGATATATACCTAAATTTTGGCTGTCAGAAGTGACAGCTGCTAAACACATGTTATTGCAGATCATATGGTTCGGCGTAGGGATACATAATTTGGTCTGGTAACATTTTCAAAGCCATCAACTGTGAACTGTGAGCTGTCATTCAGCACCAAAGAAGCCATGAGGCTAATATATATATGCTTAAAGCTCAGAAAGTATTGATTATATAAAAATAAACTCCAAGTTAAAGATTTTTATCTTTATTAGTACTACAACTTCACCGCAATAGATTATTTCGTATCTCAAATAGTTGCGGTGATATTAAAATCAGACTTTTCTTCATAACTTAAGTAAAGTATTCTCATAGTCATTTTCGTGAGAAAATAATATTTTCTATTTATTTTTTTGTAATATTCTTCTTTTAAGCACCGCGCCTTACTACCCATCCGAGTTGTATGCTTATGTACTAATTGCGCTAATAGTTTCAAGAATTAATTAGGTTAAATTATAGGAAGTGTAACTGCATTTGCAGGGAGAAAGATAGTGGAAAACCAATTTGGTTAAAACCCGTCTCAGTAAACCCGGCCTAGTTTCGAACCTTGATCTCCCCGTCATCAGCAATCTAGTATACTGCGAGAGTAGCGCAATATAAAATAATAATAATAATTATTATTATTATTATTAGCACCGCGTCTTACTACCCGTTCGTGTTATACGCACTAACGCTAATGTGTAATGGTAGGGTGATTGTGAGATGAAATGGAGGACCTACAGTTTAACGTGGAATCCGACAGTTTAACGTGGAATCCGAACCACGGTGGAGGCCTGGCACTCCCCACATTCACAAGATGTCTTGTCAGAGGTGAAGGAAGGTTTTGGTGATCAGATAAATCTTTGCCGGGACCGAGGATTGAACCCCGGCCGCCAGCACAGAAGTCAGACACCTTACCCCTAAACCACCAGGTCACCACATAAAATCATTAATATTACAATTATTTACGCACAGTTATAGAGTTGCCATTGCAAAATTGAATGAATTATGGGTCAATGGACGAGGCAGTTTATTTAAATGAGATATTTTCTGAAGAAATGACATTTTCAATTAACCGCTCTACTTGTCAGCATCTAAACTGGGAAATAAATTTACGAGCGGCTTTAGAGCTCGTTTATCATTTTGGAAAAGTTGGATTGGAAAGTTCGTTTTGGAACCAGCGCCGAGAGTGGTGTAATCTTGCCATATTGGACGTCTCTGCCAATTTTTTTTTATGAGGTTGTTTCTATTCCAGCTTACCTGACACCTGTTGGATTTTACCGTGGAGACGGGTTAGGGGGAGGGTGGCACGCGTTCGTTTTCATCCCTTGATTGACCGGTTTGCGAAGGGGAGTCGCAGCCCTTTATATCGCGCTCGAGATAGATCGAGAATACTTGGAATCTATCAAAATAAAAATAGCCATTTCGATTACGTAGAAACACAGAGTTTAATTTTCTTCACGTGGTGATATCAACAGTTGTTGAATATCTATCGAGGGTGTCCTGGCATTTAATGACAACTTTTTCTCCTCACCCGCCTCGGTGGCGTAGTTAGCTAACGCGCTAGTCGTGTTGAGCTCGACTGCTAAAGACGGGGAGATCGAGGTTCGAATCTCGGTCGGGTGAACTGGAGGGGGTTTTTCCTAAAGGGTTTTCCACTTTCCCTCAATGCATATGCGGGTTAACTTCCTCTAATTCACCCTTACCAATTCCTAATCCATTAGAGTAATTAGTATTTAAAGGGTATAACCCGAACGGGTAGTAAGACGTGGTGCTAAATATTAAAAATATATTTTTCTCCTCATTTAAAAAGTTTCTCATCTAATGCCGTTATGTTCATGACAGATATTCAACAACTGTTTCTACAACCGTGTAAAGAAAATTAAAATCTAGGTTTCTACTGGAGCAATATTTTATTTTATTTTTTGCCAAAAAAATGTTTTGCTATTAAAACTAGAAAAATGCATGCGCCATGCAATACTCATTCATTGTTGTCATTACACATTTGTCCGTATAAAGCCCTCCCGAGTCTAAGATGGCTGCGTTATCTGATAGCTCGTGAGCTTAATTGATCACTCATATGTAGACGACAATTTTCCACACGTCCATCACAGACTCTGCCTAAAAATATGAGTGATGAATGACCCTGGGCATGGGACGATTCCCGGATCTATCGGTGGTTAAAGCATTGGCTCCCCAAGTCAAAGATCCCGGGTTTGAATCCAGGGTCCAAGGTAATTTTTCAATTTAATAAATATCCTTATATTTTTGAGCCTACATTTTTTTTTTTTAGTTTGGTGGTTCGGAGGCGATTATAACGGCGCTCAGCGACGAGTTCCCCATCATCGGTCACAACAGAGAGATCTTCGTCGCCTGCTTGTTCACCCTGTACTTCTTGGTGGGGCTCACTTCCTGCTCCCAGGTTATTGCCATCTTTATTAATATTGTTTGTTCTGTCAAAGATCGTAAAAACGCCAATTATACAGTAATACTTAAAATTAAGGTAGTGTCATAGCTTACAGCCTTAGGTAATCTAGAGCATGTAAGTATGACCTAACCTTGAGAATTCGTACTGTCAATTTTTCTGAGTCAGCAGTCACGTATTCGTACCATGTGGATGTTTTCAAAAACAGAGATTGTTTTGCCAATTAGCAATAACACAGAATATTGGTAAAACTAGTAACTTAGGAGAAACACCCCTCCTTTTTTGGTATTTAATCGGGAGTTTTAGACCTTTAGAGGATAGGGGGGCCGTGGAAGGACACCAGTTGTTAAGCGGACTACTTCGAAGTGCTCTTCAATCTCACCTAACAACTACAGCTACAACAACTTGTGAGGAGAATGTCCAACAGCTTGAGTCCCAGTTCAGCATGGAGGAGGACGCCCCAAACGGTTTTTAGAAGTCCGAGTTGGACAAAAACCGCGCACCACAGGGTGGTCGGGTGTTTGAGACCAGTTAAGAGTTATAACACCGACGATAGGTCAGGACACGGAAATTATGAGTAGGGACATTGATAGAACGAGGACCTTTTCCTAAACTCTTTTCAATTACATCACATTTATAAAATAGTAGAGTAATTAATCTATTTCAATAAACAAGATCAAAACGAACTCCTACAATTATTTGCGGCTAACTACCCATCCCATTGAGTCAACCCATGGGCGAGGCTGAGTAGCGACAGAAGTATTATTAGAAGCTTTTTTTTATCGACTATATAGTTTTATGAAAAAAATATATATATATTTCTACAAGGGTTGACATTAAGAACGTTTCAATCAATGTTTGTTAAGTGTTCTAAAAAGGATATTAATAAGGAAATGGAAGTCTACCATATTTTATTTCCACAGGGCGGATTCTATTTCTTCCATCTGCTGGACCGCTACGCCGCCGGATACTCGATGCTATTCGCCGTGTTGTTCGAGACCATCGCTGTCTCGTGGATTTACGGTAACTACAGTCCAATTTTCATAGACAAGGCCTCCTTATATGGCAGAACTGAGATACGTACTGAAAGCGCACGAGTTGGAGCATCAAAAGTGCACCAATGTTATTATTATTATTATATTATTATTAGCGCCGCGTCTTACTAACCGTCCGGGTTATACGTACTTACGCTAATGTGTAATGGTAGGGTGATTGTGAGATAAAATGGAGGACCTACAGTTTAACATGGAATCTGAACCACGGTGGAGGCCTGGCATTCCCCACATTCACAAGAATGAAGGAAGGGTTTGGTAATCAGATAAATCCGTGCCGAGACCGAGGATTGAACCCCGGCCGCCAGCACAGAAGTCTGACACCTTACCCCTAGACCGCCAGGTCACCACCAATGTTATTGTATTCTCTGAGAACCATATGGAAACACCTAACATGAACCTAATTATTTTTGAAAATATTGGGATCGCGCATTTCGGTGGTCGCATGGTTCTAAGGCGCTACTCTCGCGGTAGACTAGCCTACCTATGATGGGGAGATCGAGGCTCGAATCTCCGGTCGGGTGTACTGTGGGTGTTTTTTTTGCAAAATGGTTTTACACTCTCCACGCAAATGCGGATACACTTCCTATAAATATAACCTTCCTCAATCCTAAAACCCATTAGCGTAATTAGTACAGTAGCCTCATGGCTTCTTTGATGCTGTCTGGCAGCTGACAGCTAAATGCTTTAAAACGTTACCAGATCAAATTATGTATCCCTACGCCGAACCATATGATCTGTAAAAACATGTGTTTAGCAGCTGTCACTTCTGACGGTCAAGATTTAAGGTATATACCTAAATGTTGACTGTCAGAAGTCGGCTGTGAGCTGTCAGTCAGCACCAAAGAAGCCATGGAGCTACTGTACATAAACGTATATCCCGAATGGGCAGTAAGACGCGGTGCTAAAAAAACATGTAGGCGGGTTGTTTATAACTGACTACATGTTTGCGATGTTGCCACATTATGCAGTTCTTTATCTCTGTGCGCTTTTGAAGGGATTTTTTTTAGCACCGCGTCTTACTACCCATCCGGATTATATTCTTATGCACTAATTAGGCTAATGTATTAAAGATTAAGAAAGCTATATTTAGAGGAAGTGTACCCGCATTTACATTGAAGGAAAGTGGAAAACAATATTGGGGGGGGAGGGGGAGGCTTCTTAATACACCTGACCTCGGTTCGAACCTCAATCTCCCCGTCATCGGCAGTCAAGTCTATTGCGAGAGTGGCGCCTTAGACCATACGACTATTGGAGCGGGTCCCAAAAAGTTAATTTTATAGCTGCGCACACTGTTTTCTTTCAATTTTGGTTTTTGTGTTTATTAACATTTCATAGGACGTGGAACATCGGGTAGGTTTTTTTTTCTCACGTCCTTATTATTATTATTATTAGCACCGCGTCTTACTACCCGTTCGGGTTATACGCACTTACGCTAATGTGTAATGGTAGGGTGATTGTGAGATGAAATGGAGGACCTACAGTTTAACGTGGGATCCGAACCACGGTGGAGGCCTGGCATTCCCCACATTCACAAGATGTCTTGTCAGAGGTGAAGGAAGGGTTTGGTAATCAGATAAATCTGTGCCGGGACCGAGGATTGAACCCCGGCCGCTAGCATAGAAGTCTGACACCTTACCCCTAGACCGCCAGGTCACCTTCTCGCGTCCTCTATGTAGGTAGGTAAACAATGGCGTATTCTTTAGAATTCCTTCTACTCATACAGTTACCTTATAGACTAATGGCCAACACCCACTGCCACTATATTAGGTTCATCACTTCTTAGCCAACGAACATTAAACGTTATAAAGAAAATAGTTAGGTATTTCTAGTATTATTTCGACTAGAACAATTTAGGACTTTAAAGTTAGTTTGTATTTATTTTGAACATTTTTATTTTCTTAGGGAAATCTTTATACTTTCTAAAGTCTAAATTATCAAATGGTTGTACTAACAAACAGTTTTGGGAGCCTTTCTTACTATTTTCATTATTTAAAAAACCCAATTTAATGTAGTTTATTTAGTGAAGTTTGTTTTTATAAAGTTGTAAATATATTAGAGAAGAAACACTTCAACAATGTTTACTTTAGAATACAAATGTGGTAATTTAGAACATTAATGATTTCTCAAAATAAAATGTTTAAAACTGGCTCAAACATCCTGCAAGCTGTTAAAAAAACTTTTCACAGGCTGGCCATAGCAAAATTGAGAAGCTAACTTTATTTCTAAAGCTATCCAATATATGCCCTCCACCGATCTCAAAATATGTTTGTAAATATTTGTTTTTTAAATATATCTTACCTAATAATAATAAATCATCCGGGCTGATGAATTTTTCATCTAAGTAGAGTTCCAAACTGTTCCACATCTCAGAGTAACGCGTAAAAGTTTCCATTATTTATAGTTGGCAAAAACTAAAATTGAGCGATCGATTCATTTAGAGAATGAAGAAAAATGGGACCATGTCAAGTTCGGCACCATCTCACAGCGAGGGCAGATTTTGTCAACATTACACAATGAATAGTTCATTGATTCTAGATCGTATATACACACACTGCTATAACGACTTATTCTCAATTTCTCGACGATCACACACATTACATTATACCCAAAGCTGGTTATATTAACAATTTCCGCGCTAAAAACAAAACAAATAAAACATATGCATTGGCTTTCTCTTGACACATTTGAATTTTGTTCGGAGTCAAATAGTAAATATTAACATAATATCAATGTACTCTTGGTTTAAATACTCTACATTTACACCAAACTTAGTTTATGTCTAAACCTTTTACATAATTGTCCGAATACACAATAAAACGACAAACGGAGTTAATAGTAGGCTACGATAAAAATTTCTAGCCTCACTACTTTATAATTTTAAATCCAATAAATAAATGAACTAAATAAAACGAAGATGGCATCCCTACCTTTAAAACACCAAACATTCGTTGAAAGACTGGAATTGACGTAGACTGAAGACTTAGGTTACTTTGAAAAGCACGCTTTATTTTTTATGTAAGTTCCCATTCAATTCACAAAAAATGTCCGAAGAAGTTATTGTCGATTACACCTCACAATTCTCACAATTCGTCATTTAAACTATAAAACAAATTTTAAGACATATATGGGGTATTTATAATATAATGAAGATATAACCGAACTGTCAATAATACGGGTTATAGTATAACGACAAATTTGTTGAGATGAACATTCAAAGTTATCATTTAAAGTAAAGGGCACGTAAGAAAACAATCCTCATTGAAATATTCGCGCCGAACAGAGTGAACATTCGTGGCGGTCAGAGGGAGTGTCCAACCTTAAAATCCTATTTCCCTTCATATGAAATGAAAATTACCTTCTTTATAATAAATTTCCGCAAGGCTTTTTTCTTTTCAACTTAAACCTTGGTTTATTATCGAAAGCTATTTATGTATATCTTCCAATTAATTACCGTTTATTTAAACAATGTTTAAGGTCAGTAGCGGATTTAGGTTTGAGGACGCCCTAGGCCAGAGACGATATGGCGCCCTTTTTTTTTGTAACAGTATATATATATATATATACATATATGTGTGTGTGTATAAAATAATGAAAACAATAATAATAAGAAATCTGATTCAGGTATAAATTAAACATAAAATAAACTTTAAAATTTGGTCTTACCGTTTACAAAAAAAACCAATCGATTTTTAATTTTAGTCATCTTAAAAATTTTGGCGCCCCTCAAAATGTGCCGCCCTAGGCCCGGGCCTCACGGGCCTAAGCCTAAATCCGCTACTGTTTAAGGTGTGGAGATAAATTTTAGCTCATTATACACAAATAGATGATACTCCCGAACAACTTTGTAAATGTATTTTTATGTTTTTATAATTTGTAAAATTATTTACAATTTACATGTTATTCGGGAAACAATTAGTAACCATATGAACTACATCTAAACCATTTGTTCTTTATGTTAAATAAACCTCGTCAATTTCCAAACGGGTAAATGAGCTAGAGAAAACAATTAAGTTTAAAAGCACAAATTTGCTACATTTCTTTTACCTGAGCTCTAGCGACAATATTATAAACTAATTTTGTTCGACCAAATGACTCAGCCGGTAATGTACCAGATATTACTTTCTGGCATTTATATGTAGTAAAGAATCTGTTATACTTTAGTCACTTTTGATATTTATCTAGTTAAATTTTATCAATGTTGACTAAAAAATATATATTATTGTATTCTCCAAAAATGTGTTTCTTTCTACCAAAATCCCATTGCCATATACGTGAGACGGAAAATCCTCCCTTAATTTTTTCTGGAATATTTGCAACTTTTATTGTTATTTACGTTTATAGGAATCTGACACCTTAGCTCAGTTGGTAGTGTGTCTATCTACTGAGCTGAGAGTCCCGGGTTCGATTCCCGACACGGCTGGAAACGTATCATTGGTGAGGGTTTGCCCTTTCACAGTAATGAATTACTGGCCAGGGGGCTGGATGTTTTGCCTGTAATAGTCTCAACTCTCAAGTTAGGCCTATCAAGCCGATAGTGGGAAATATATGACTTGAATAAAAAAACTGGCCCAGGCTACAGGCTGGAAACAGTAATAGATGTAAAAAAATATTATTTATAGGGTTAGTAGTATATAACAAATTAATGCAAACCTTTGTAGACCCGTTATGTTTATACTTCAATATTTTTATCATTACTAAGTTAATTGAAATAATTTTAAGGTTGGCCTGAGTATTTGCTAAAAACATTTGTCCCCACTAGCCCCCTCCCCCTTGCGTACCACCCTCCTCTCAATATCAACATATATGTCCCTTGACGGACCATTTTTAATAGAACACCGCATCTTACTACCCGTTCAGGTTATACTCTTAAGTACTAAATACGCTAATGGGTTAGGAATTGGGAAGTGCATTTGCGTGGAGGGAGAGTGGAAAACCATTTAGGAAAAAGCACCCCAATTCACCCAACCGAGATTCGAACTCCAATCTTCCTGTCATCTGCAGTCTAACTCAACACAAAACTAGTGCGCTAGCTAACTATGCCATCAAGGCGAGTTTTACATACTATTCCCAGTGTATAATATTACAAGAGGCTCTAGGTACCACGTCTACAATAACCCCTCCATTGAGCAAGCCGCCACTTTGGAAATTTTTTATCTCTAACTACAGTAGCCCCATGGCTTTGGTGCTGAGTGACAGCTTTGAAAAGTTACCAAACCAAATAATGTATCCCTACGCCAAACCATATGATCTACAAAAACATGTGTTTAGCAGCTGTCACTTCTGAGAGTTAGCACCAAAGAAGCCATGGGGCTACTGTAATAGATGTATATTATTTGGAAGCCATGCGTTCATACAGTACGGTACATTCGATGGTAACCTATCAAATTTTCTTGTTGTTTGTTTCAGGAACACAAAGGTTTTGTGATGACATTCATGACATGATAGGGTTCTCTCCTGGGATTTACTGGAGAGTTTGTTGGAAGTTCCTAGCACCTGCGTTCCTTATGGTACTTTAATAATATTTCTTTCAGATGCTTTATTTTATTTATTTATTGTACTTAACTTGCACTTTCTAAACTGACTGATTATATTAACACACGATGATTTCTATGAGCGAGAATGAAAGAGCCTAGCAATTTTGCCGGAAAAAGGATTTTAACATAGCTTCTGGAGTTATTTTACATGCAACAATTGGCATGGGACCAACAGCGTTACTTTCCTTCCTAAAGAAGTTGTGCTTCGGATTTTTTATCTCTCGGAAATAATCTGTTGACCTAGGCTGGGTTTGAACCCACAAACAATAGGTCCTGTGGTGAGCACTTTACTCCAAGACCACCAAGGTCGACACTTAGATGCCTTGTTATTACAGGCACTGAATAAACAAATGTTTCTATAAACACCCAATACCACACTTATAGTTTCATACAACAACCAGAAACTAAATTTCCCTTTGTTGTG
The DNA here is from genome assembly GCA_902141385.1 of Timema californicum. Taxonomy (NCBI): domain Eukaryota; kingdom Metazoa; phylum Arthropoda; class Insecta; order Phasmatodea; family Timematidae; genus Timema; species Timema californicum. The sequence continues at coordinate 15,120 of CABFOW010004385.1, forward strand.
TGACATGTTTGTAAAACTTTTATTTTTAACTCTCTGTTTTAATAGTAATCATAGAAGGAAAGATTGAGGGAAAGAGGAGCTTAGTAATAAGGAGGGCTCAAATTTTAGATTACTTGAAGGGAAGAAGAAAATTCTGGGTGCTCGAGGAGGCACTAGAGGACAGGGCGCATTGGCGGTCTAAGTTCAATGACTATAAGAATAGATCTGTCGTAAGACAGAACACCTAATAATAACATGTATTAATGCTATTTATGTTTATAAGTGCGTATAGTTATATAATCCAAGGGAATTTTATGAGGATTAATATTAAATTATTTTGGAATACTAACGAGGGTGTAAGAATTTAGTGGAAATGTACCTGAAGTTGCATGGAGAGAGATCGATAAACCATTTAGGGAAAAAAAACCATTCAGTATACCAAACCAGGATTCGAACCACAATCACCCTGTCCTCGGCAGTTAAGTCCCTTGCGAGAGTGATGCCTTAGACCATGTTGCCACCAAAGCGGTTCATACATAAAATGTACTGTATTGAATTTGTTCACAGTTTATCATCGTGTATGGACTAGTCGGGTACGAGCCTCTCACATATGACGAGTATGTGTACCCTTTGTGGGCTAACATTCTTGGCTGGTTCATCGCGGGCTCCAGCGTCGCAATGATTCCAGGCATGGCCATATTCAAGATGGCTACCACACCAGGCACTTTCATGCAGGTAGGTCGGGGGTTGGTCCATTTCAGGTATAGATGTCTCCATAAAGCAGAACTAACAAAATAAAATTATAGCTCAGACATTTTGATTTGAAATTATGAAACAGTACTTTTATTTAGTAGTAGTATTGGTAGTCGTAAACTAACAATAAAAAGTAAAATTCAAACAAATCAGTAATGTAACTTATGCTATTGATACACTATTCAAACTTCAATTCAATAAAATTTCTACCCGCCTCGGTGGCGTAGTTGGCTAACGCGCTTGTCGTGTTGAGCTCAACTGCTGAGGACAGGGAGATCGAGGTTCGAATCTCGGTCGGGTGAACTGGTTTTTTTTTTTCCTAAATGGTTTTCCACTCTCCCTCCACGCAAATGCTGATTCACTTCCTCTAATTCATCCTTCCCAATTCCTAATCCATTAAAGTAATTAGTACTTAAAGCGTATAACCCGAACGGGTAGTAAGACGCGGTGTTAAATATTATTATTAATAAAATTTCTGACTAATCTCTATATATACTGGATGTTTTCGTGAGAATAAGTTGAACTTTGAGGGATAGTGGAGGAGGACAATAAAAATAAAATGAGATAAAGAATGGTGGCCCAAAAAGGTTTTAGCCAAAAAATATAGGTGAAAAACGCAAATAAATGGAATGGGAACACCCTGTACAGTTTTTAATGAACACATCATTTAGCATCGACGATGACAATGTCCATACCAGGATCAGATGAACACTTTTCAAAGGAGATGTTCGAAATGACGTTCCTCGGTATCGACGCAGGCATGACAGAGCCGCAGGAGGTTTTGTCACATCCGCTCTAATATCCCTGGCGACTCTCTGATGACATCACAACCAGCAAGGATTTGTACCAGCAGGTCTTCTTCATCAAGTAGCGGTGTCTTTTAAGATGACGACCTCACAGGATAAAATAAATCGAGGTGATATTTGGTGAACGCGCTGGCCACACCGCCAGTTTTATACAGGATGTTCCCATTCCATTTCCCCGCGTTTTTCACCTATAACTTTTGACTGAAACATTTCCGGGTCACCATTTCTTAACTCATTTTGCTTTTACTGTCTTCCATTATCCCTCAAAGTTTGACTTATCCTCACGAAAACATCCTGTATATATAATATAAAAAATGTGCCTAATAAACTTAACTGTCTCACATTTGATTTTACATTTTTCTTTACAGACTGCATTTATCTCAGATCAAAGCCACTTACATACTTCAATTAGTTTGGTTGTAATATAATCAAAAACATTATTGTTGACTTAGAAATTTAGTTAATTAATACATAGATATAAATCAGATCCAAGAGGATTTTCTTAGTTATTATTTGAATGAAAATCGAATGCATATGAATGGAACAATTTATTAATTTAATAACATTTGATTTTAAGTATAGCCTATTTTTACATAATTCAACGGTTAGTGGAAAAATAGCACGTGAGTACAAGAATCAAACAGATGCACCTCTGGAGTGAATTTAAATCCACCAAGTTTAAGGTGGGGATGTAAAAAAACGGGGTAAAAAGGTCAGTGTTTTTTTTACAGTTTTTATATCAAAATTGTTTTCTTTTAGCCAAAATAAATAAAATATTTCTCCAGTAGAAACATAGAGTTTAATTTTCTTCACACGGTGATATTAATAGTTGTTGAATATCTGTCATGAGCATAGCAACATTAGATGTTAAACTTTTTAAATGAAGAGAAAAAGTTGTCATTAAATTCCAGGACACGCTTGACAGATATTCAACAACTGTTGATATCACCGCGTGAAAAAAATTAGATTGAATGTTTGAACTATTTTATTTATTTTGTCCATAATTATTTTTTGCCATGAAAAATGCAAAAACACTGGCTTTTCCTCGCGTCCCCTTCCATCTCATACTAATAAGTTTTAATGAACATATTTTTGATCCTGGAAGGTGTCCCCTATCATGAGATTTCACTATATATGAATAATAGAAATGCAAGAGATATATAAATAATAGTGGCAAGGTTGTGTGAGCATTTTTTCTTCATCTCTTTCTTCTTCTTTTTTATTTTTGTGTTGTATATAATCATGAAAAGGTAATTAAGAGTAATTAAATAAGTTTTACAAAATTCTGTTTACACCTTGTTAGTAACATTATTCCAAAATACCCAAATTAAATCTTGTCTATGTTTTTTGTCCTCAAGAGATTAAAGTTCTTGACGACGCCGTGGCGGGACCAACAAATGGCTGCCATGAACGGGGTTCAGACGGACTCGACGCAGGTGAAACTCACCTCCTCACCTGTGGCTGAAAGTGTTTGAAAGGTAGGGAGGGAGGGACAGAGTCGTAACTAGGGTTTATTAGGGGGATGGGGGGGGGAGAGGGGGGGTGTTTGATGGTGCCTAAGGCAGCTTGTTGTTCTTTAGAAATGTTGTCTAAATATATTGGTGATCAATCTAGTTACATGTTATAGTTACAAAGTAATAAAAAACAAAATACACATTTTTTGTTATAAAAAATGAAACTAGTATAGTTTTGCTAATCAATATGGCACCCGAGGCATGTGCCCTACTTATCTCACCCTGGTTACACCACAATTAAATGGCACCAATACGTGTGGTGCTTGTTAATACTACCTGTGACCCACTTAAGCGGACACATCGTCTAACACGCTACTCTCTTAATAGACTAGACTGCCAATGACGGGGAGATTGAAGGTCGAGTCATGGCTGAGTGTACTGAGGGTGGTTTTTCCTAAATGGTTTTCCACTCTCCCTCCACGCAGTACCCTTCCTATGGATATAACTTTCCTAATCCCTAAAACCATTAGCGTAATTAGTACATCAGCGTACAACCCGAATGGGTAGTAAGATGCGGTGCTTAAAAAAAATACTACCTGTGGAATGTTTACTCAACACATGGTTTATGTTTGAACCTTCATATCCAGGGGCATAAGAAAGTTTTACGGTTTTGTGGAAAATAGGCGGCAAATGAGTTTGGGGTGTCCTCAAAAATGAAGTTGGCCCCGTTGTTAAGTTAGGCATACAATAACGCCCATAGTGTATGTACAAGGCGATTTATCGAAAACTGCTTTGATATAGACCAGTGGGGTACAACTGATGACCTGCACTCCTTGAAAATGTGGCCCTCACAGTATTCTAAAAGGAAAATTAAAGTGAAGCCCATGGTGACAGATATCAAACAGCTAATAATTAAAATATATATTTTGTCACGATTATATTTTATTATACATTTATTTGATTAATAAAAATATGTATAATTATATATTTATAATGTTGAGTTGTTTTGTAAAGTGTGTGTGCATGCATATTTCATAATACAGTTTTGAGGAATTGAAAAACTTTTTTTTTGTAGTAACATTTGAAAGATTATACCAACCAAAAATACAATTTATTATAAAGGTATTGAAAATAATTGTTTATTAAGTGTTGTTTGTAAGCCTATATTAAGTTGATGGGGTTACTAAATTTATCTTCGGCCTGCAGTGCAAACAAGTCAGATTAGGCCCTTGGGATGGAAAAAATCGGACCAACGTGATTCGAACTAGAGAATCAATGAAAACCCCAAGCAAGCCCCTTTGAATCTTCCTCTCCTTTCTTTCCCCCCCTTCCCCCCCACCCAAAGTTCCTTCAGCACTTAGTTTAATTCTTAGTACTAGAAACAAAAAAATATTTTGTAATAGAGATTCACTTTTTATACACTCTTTGTTGCTATAGGTAGGAAACCATAAGGAAACATGTAAATATTAACTACAACAGTTATACAGTTTCTTTTTTAAAGGAAGAGTCTTATCTGATAAGTGATATCCATAAAAGTTTCTCTCGATCTACTTTCACATAATACTCATACATTATTTCATATGATATTAGGCTGTCATTTTTGATAGATAATATTAATACCTATAAAATAACAATACAGTAAAATTTTATCAATGTTGACTGCAAAAAAAAAAACTGCCTTTTTTTTTATCAAACGACTTTATATAGAAATCGGATTGTAATTTGTATGGCAATGAACATTATTTCCTCAAACCCTGCATATTATGTTATACGTCTAAAAACTACCTACTATTCTGTCTTTACTTTCAGGATACAGAATAATGTCCCGCCGATGCGTCCTTTGCCCCATATTTAACGTTCTTGGAATCAGTTTACGAGCTACCAATTTAAGTGGAGTAGAATTAAATAGCCGCAGCCAACGCATGCTTTATTGTACAGTGATATTTCCACCATATTTGTTGTTATTTGTCTACTGAATTATAGTGATATTTTAGAGCTTTCGTGAAAAGTCAACATATTTAAATATATATATATTCTAGTAAGAATACTTTTGTACTTTAGAATTTATGTTTTGTTTCTACATAAAATGATAGGAATAAAATCAATCAATCACTAAGTCAAAACATGAGCTTAATGTAAGATATAATTGTTTAATGTTATATTTAGATGTGTGCGAGTAGATATTTTCCACTTCAAGTCGAATTTGACTAAAGTTTGAATGAAAATATAAAGTTTTAGACGAGTTTGGGTATTATAGAGCAGTATTTATCCTTCAAATATTTCAAGATAAATTGCTGTAATAAACTTAAATAATATATAAATTATAAACAATTTTTTTTATAATTATAATTTAATGTGAAAAAAGTTTATGATCTTACAGATTTGGATTTCTAAATTTAAATGAATTTAATATTGTTATAAAAGTTACATCTTTTTTTTTTAAATCAGACAAAATATAATATTGAGGACTGTTTACTATGAAATGAGGTTTTAAATTTGAATAAAATATACTCAACTCAAACTATATTAGCTAAAATCAAAATTTTTCGGTACACGAGGTTTTTCAAGTCGATTTCAAACAACTGACTTATTAAAACTTGAATCGAACTTGAATTTTTAACTACTCGCACACCTGTAGTTATATTAACTAGTTTCTATATATCTAATTAAAATATTATTAAAACAATCAAATATGACTAGTCTAAAATAGTTGTCTTTGGGACATTAATATCATTGTTGTAAATACAATAATTACCACAGGTCTTAATTTTATATTAACACATGCATATACAACGTATACAGAATATCTTTCAGGGATAATACTACATAATATTTTAAAGCATCACTTTAGCATTCATTTATGTTAGAAGAAAGCCATGCTTTCCATTTTAATTCGCTTGGAATGTACAAGGTATTTGCACTATTGGTATCATAAAGCTACAACCGAGTCACTGGTCGCTGTGATATCAACGATATATCTTAATAGCTAATGATATTCACACATCAATCACAGACTCTGCCTTAAAATATGAGTGAAGAATTATCCTGAGCACAAGATAGCTCGGTGGTAGAGCATTAGCGTGTTTATCCAAAGGGTTCAATTCCTATGTACAGGTGTCATTTTTCAATTTATTTGATTCATTTATGTTTTAGAGAAATCGTTTTTGCATCTTGAAAAGTGTCGAATTTTCCTGAATCTGATATCTAATATTGATTGGAATTTTATATTTCATTATAAAAATAATGTTTTTATGAGTATATTTAGAGAAGATTAACTTCAGTCTCTTATCTTCAAATCACATTCTAAATAATTAAACTATTCAAATATAATAAGTAATGAAATTAAAATAACTAACCATAAAATAAAACTTAATAAACTCAAAAATTATTATCTTGATAAGATTGATTTTATTTAGGTAGTTTAGTTAATTCAAAATAAAGTCCTTGTGAGCTAAAATTTCCAGTTAATTGATTATATAATCAATAAATGACATTAATTCAAATTAACAAGTGTAGCATAATGAACTGGTCAACATTGTAATTAAATGTTTAGTTATTTTATTCATTAGACCAACATAATTTAATTTTATGAACAATAATTATATATTACATTAGTTTACATAATTATGTGAATTTTTAAAAAATAATTAGTAGAATAATTAATATCATTACCAGGCTTCTGTTATTATCTTAGTAATGAATCAACTATATTAAGAGACAAAATGTAAATGTATCTCTTCATATTTTTATACAACAAAAAGGAAAAAATAATATTTGTAAACCTATAAACACCATGTATACCATCAATTTATTCATCTGATAATGTTTAACAAAATACAGATAATTCCCACAGGGCACAGATCAGAGATAAAACAAATTCTTCATGTATGATGTTATATCTTTATTTGTCAACAAGTTTAAATTATATGATTACCAATCTCTCAGGAACATTCTATTGTTGTCAGTATTAATCAAACACGTGTGTTTTGCAGACAAGTGTATTCTTGGTTATCTGTGTCTGAATCATCTAAAATTTATATTAATTACAATGTTTAAGAACAGCTGCGTTAACTTTCACAACCAAGGGGACAATTTCTCAAACGTACAGAGAAATTTGAGCAATGCAGAGCTGCAACAATTAACTTACATGTTGGATAAGTAGATTTATTATGACTATTTTTATCTGAATGTTCATTCTGCCTTGTGGAACAAATAGATTATGTTCAACCTTCCTCATCCCCAACAGATTAGCAAATAGCCTATCCTCATACTATTATTTCTTCCCCTCTCGAATCTAATAATCTTTAGGGATGTGCGAGAATTATTTTTTCAATTTGAGACGAACTCTATACGGGAATATAAATAAGTATTGAGACACGAGAATAAGTCAAGAAAATGTCCTTTAAAAGTACAAAAATTTTAACTATGTTTATCAACGTAAATATATAGTTTATAATAATAATAATATTTAGCACCACTTCTTACTACCCGTTCGGGTTATACGCTTTAAGTACTAACTACTCTAATAGATTAGGAATTGGTAAGGTTGTATTAGAGGAAGTGAACCCGCATTTGCGTGGAGGGATAGTGGAAAACCATTTAGGAAAAACCACCCCCAGTTCACCCGACTGAGATTCGAACCTCGATCTCCCTGTCCTCAGCAGTCGAGCTCAACACGACAAGTGCGTTAGCCAATTACGCCACCGAGGCGGGTTATAGTTTATAGAGTTCCTTTTTGACATTTGAGCTAGCACGTGCTTTAGTTGTCTTAGAGTTCATTCATTTCCTTGAGATATAGTTCATAAACATTTTTAATGCAATTGATAAAATAGTGATTGGTAGTTAATTTTGTAGTTTAAAAACTTATATTATCAAAGTTTGATATTGAAAAACAACATTTATAACCAAAACATTTCTTAATAAAGGCTGTTTTTTGGGTGTAAATGCGGCCTATTTTTGGGTCAATACGGTATTATTGGAAATAAATAAATTCCCGGTTCGGTTTTTTAATTTCTTAGACCATTATTTGCTTCTTTTTTTCAATTTCTCGAATTTTCGAGATTCATTTTTTAACTTTAGAGACGAGATTGATGTCCTTTTTCTCAAATTTTTGAGATATTTTCGAATCTCACATATCCCTAATAATCTTCCCTCATCCTCTATGTCCTTTATTTTGCCTTTATTTGGTCCTTTATTTACCTTACTCTCTGTTATCTTCATGCAACCGTATAACTCCAGTCTTTTCTGCGCTTTTATTTCGTGTAGCTTTTTCCATTTTGATCAATTCATTGATTTATTTCTTCCTTATTCTATCACTTCTCATCGTTCTTATATTGCAGCATACAAACTTAATTTCTGTCTCCTGTGCCCTTTTATCATTGATAAAGTTTCTAATCTATTTGTAAGCATTGGAACAAAGTTTAACCATTGTACAAATTCTGTTTGTTAATTTTTATTGTTTCACCCCAAACTATATTTCATGTTTGTTTCTACATACATAAGTTTGAAGAACATGTAATGTATATTATTAAAACGTTCACATATTTCCTTAAAACATAATCAAAATACATTCTTGTGGAAAAATGTTAACCTTAATTACTGATGTTGATGTTAGCTTCTTAAAATGTACATGTGCATCTTGTGTTTTATCCATAGTTTCTTAAAATGTTCATTTATATCTTGTGTTTTGTTCAACTCTTTTATTACAATAGCAGTCATGAAATTTTGGTAAAATAAATATATTTAGCTGTATGTTACTAAGATGTTAGTTGAATTTAATAAAAATAACAAATAATGATTGGTTAAATAGAGGCATAGAAATACAATTACTTACATAGTAAAATATAGTTAAAAAATAATGTATATGTTTGATATTGTAAAATGTAGAAACACAAATGCCACATATTTAATAACTTTTTATTATATATATAATTACTATGGTTACAAATACATGTATATATTGATATTTCTAATATATTATAAAGTTTGTATAATCTTTTGTGTACATAAAGTGATGAGGTAGAATTCAACGTGTGTTTGCAATAGGTAAAGAAAACTTTAAATTATGCACCAGCGATAGCTTTAGATTGATTTATTTGTTACATGTGTTGTCTGTTGATCTATATATTTGTGTTTCATGAAATTTGTTACAATATAAAACATATATTTTATGTAACATGTAATTCTATATAGTGTAGGATCTATTTATGTTTGTGTCTATACACATAACAAATAAACTGAAAAGTGTTCCATCATAATATAGATTAGTAATATTGTTTTTAATGTAATTCCATTTTATAGAAATGAAAATTTCATATCGGTTATATAATGTAAAACATAAAATTAGCCAAATCCAGCCATTGGTAAATTTTGTGTCAACTGTACAAAGAGATGATGTTTTGTAATGTTACATTATATATATATATATATCATAATTTTATATATAGTGTATCTTATCGTAGTTTAGTCAAAGTATTTGTAATGCCTACTGCTTTTTACTTCACTGTGGAGATAATAACTAAAAGACCAATTAAATAAATACAATTTGAGGTAAACATTTTCCCTTGAAGAGTTAGTGTCATTTAATGTATTCATAAAATATATATTCATAGTTTTAATTATATATAACTCATAATACAAAACTAATTCAGTTACAAAAGTAAGTATTCTTATTAATTTTAAAATACTTCCTTTTGTTACTAAAAATATTTATATTGGAAAAAGAGTTCTTTATTACCATTGCTATTACAATGTGCAGTTTTATTAGATCCAAACCAAAGAGCTGTATTTAATTTTGATTTAAATCCTTTTTAAGTTCAATTCGGGCTATTAAACTTTAAAACTGACGCTGTGAAAAATCTATTCTTGGTGTACTTGATAAGAATCAAACTCCGACCTCTGATGTCAAAGCTCAGGTCACACCACGGGTGGGCAGTTTGGATATGTAATTCAACTTGATACGGGTGTTGCGTTGTAGAATAACTTTCTGAATTTAATCGTAGATATTGGAATTAAATGAAATAACTGGAAACATTTTACAAAGGAATGTTTTGTTTAAAGAACTCATGAGAAGTATTTTGAAAAGTGAAATAAAATAAACCCGCTTCGATAGCTGCATGGTCTAAGACAGCATTCTTACAACAGACCAGATAGCCGATGAAGGGAAGATCGGGGTTGGAATTCTGGTAGGGTGTACAGAACATGTTTTATGCTATATGGTTTTCCACTCTCTCTTTCCACGCCATTATAGGTACATTTCCCCTACCATACTAGCGTGATAAGTATATATATGTATGTAAAACCCGAACAGTGTTAAAAAGGATTATTTCAATCTTTCTTAATTTTATTTAGCACCGCGTCTTATTGCCCATTAGAGTTATAAACTTATGTTCTAATTATGCTAATGAGTTAGGAATGAGGAAGATTGAATTTAGAGGAAGTGTGGGTAACCTTTTTAGAAAAAACTACCCTCAGTACACCTGAACAGGATTTAATCACTCTCTCCCCTTCATTGGCAGTCTAGTCTATTGTGCCGCCAAAGCGAGTCTTACTTAATTCTAATGAAGAATTGTATTTGTATTAATTACTTGGTTAGGAATTGATTATCTAAGAATTTAACTGAATGTGACACAGTATTTTAGGCCTTGACCTTCCAGGTCTTAAAAGAGATTAATTTTCAAATCTGTAATTAATTAGGATTTAGAATAAATATTTATCAGTTAGGATATATATGTAGTTTGTTTGGTGTCTATTATAATCTAATAGGTCCCAGGCGCTTAATAAACAGCCATGTTAAGTGCCTGAATATATTATTTAAATATATTAGGATAAGTTTGATTAAAAGGGATCACTTCTTCAATACTTTTTTGCTTTTTTTTTTTCAGTTTTAAGCCATAAAAAAAATACATGGAAAATTGAATTGAATCAACATTAAATGAATATTAGTGTAGGTGAACTTTAATAACTGTTTTATTTTATTAATGATGTTTTTAACAAAAGCAATATTAATCACAATCTAAGGCCATAGGAATAAAGAGGCAGCTGTTTAGTCAGATTCAGATAAGAATAAGCCTCTGTTAATCGTCGAAATAGTACAAATCTCATATATGTATTCAATTTAAAATATTTGAAATAGATCTGAAATTTCAAATCAAAATTAATCCCAAATTTGGGTTTGGCACTATTTTATTCAAAATTCTAACCTCAAACTAAAACATTTGAATAATTAAATGGTTTATAGAGACCACCTATGTGGCCTTGTGGGCAAAGTTCCTGGATACAGATGTCTCAGATTCAATTCCCTGCACTTCCAGAATTTATGTGAAGCAGTGGGTCCGGAACAGGGTCAAACCCGGCCTCATGAGGACAAATGAGGAGCTAAATCAGCGGTTCCCTAAATGGGTTACGTACCGGGCCTTTTTGGGGGTACGGTAAAATATTTGATCAATGGCGGAAAGAGCTTACATGCCAACAGTGCAGGACAAAAGATTAGTCAAAAGTTATTAAATTAACTCAACGATATGGTGAGGGGCGTGGGTTTTCTTCTTTATTTGACCTTGAGAAAATGATTCCAATTTCTAACATAAAATAGTTTTATATAGTTATTAAAAAATAAATTAAATGTGTCTGTTTTTATTTTAACTAAGATGGAAAACCACCCTCATCTTATTTGGCCAAGATAAAATCGAGTTAAAATACTCAACCTTCTGGTGTAAATGCCCCTACACCAACCCTAAAGTTGTAATAGAGTGGTATATCTTATTATGTACTCCATGTACTCCAACATCCTCATTACATGTCCATACCATCTCAGTCTTGCTTCCTCTATCTTATGTACTCCAACATTCTCATTACATGTCCATACCATCTCAGTCTTGCTTCCTCTATCTCATGTACTCCAACATTCTCATTACATGTCCATATCATTTCAGTCTTGCTTCCTCTATCTCATGTACTCCAACATCCTCATTACATGTTCATACCATCTCAGTCTTGCTTCCTCTATCTTATGTACTCAAACATCCTCATTACATGTCCATATCATCTCAGTCTTGCTTCCTATATCTCATGTACTCCAACATCCTCATTACATGTTCATACCATCTCAGTCTTGCTTCCTCTATCTTATGTACTCCAACATCCTCATTACATGTTCATACCATCTCAGTCTTGCTTTCTCTATCTTATGTACTCCAACATTCTCATTACATGTTCATACCATCTCAGTCTTGCTTCCTTTACTATCTTATATTCTCCCTGTAACCCAATCATTCCTGGATAACTTAATTCCTAATCCTGTTTATCCTTGTAAAAGATAACATAAAATTATATAATAATAGTTAAAAATTAATTCTATCCGCCCCGCCCTCCCCCCCTCTTTTCTCTTTTTCCAAAAGAGCACATTGTATTAAACAATGAACGAAATTCAAGGTTTATATTTTTTTTCTGAAAAATATTATATAAATCTTTTATTTTATTTTAAATTATTACATTATCGTTATTTTAATAAGAGAATTATGACTTTGTTTTAATTGAGTGAAGAATATTTTAAGGTGGCTATAATTTTAGTTAAATCGGCTATTTCAGTATTTACAGATATAATCTATAATTTAAATATGTTTGTAGTAAATTTAGTAGGCTTACTGATTTTTACACTCATATTAAGAGATTAGCCTAATCAAATTTTGTTATTTAAAAACCAAACAAACATTATTAATCTAAAAAAAAGTTTTAAAAAACTTATTTTAATATAATTATGACCAAAACAAAGACTGTCATTTCAATTTAATTAAGTACTTTATTTATATAATTATTTTATTTAAATAATGATTAAGGTAGTATTGTGTGTACAAATTTATAACATTATTATTATTATTGAGGTAGGTTCATATAAGAATATTGTTTTGGCCTGGGTAACAATGTACGAATGTTAAAATACATATTAATTAATCTATTTTCTGGTGTCCCAATTAAATTATAAAGAAATTTTAAAATAAAAATGAATTAAATTAATGTTTGAATATTTGATCAATTGTGATTACGCCCCTAACCATCCCTAATTCCAAATTATTGAAAGCTCTTTTTATTTAGCAGAACCCTACTATTTAGTGTGATTTTGCTTGGAAAAAAGAACTTCCAGAAAGTTATTCGATCCAATACCTTAGCTCAGTCGGTAGCGTGCCTGTCTAATGAACTAAGGGTCCCGGGCTCGATTCCTGGCATGATTGCAAACTTTATTGGTGAAATGTGAGTTTACCCTTTCACAGTGATGAATTAACGGCCGGCCGGGGACTGGGTGTTGTGCCTGTCCTAGTCTTAAGTTAGATTATAAGGCATGTGAAACTACGATAGGCCTAGCAAGCGAGTAGTGGAAAATATACGGCTTGAATAAAAAACTGACTCAGGCCAAGGATGGTCAGTAGACAGACACACTACCAATTGAGCCAAGATGTCGGACAACTCCAGTTATTGATAAAAATCTGAGGAATAATTTGGAGGATATTTTACAGCAAGTGCAGCCACAACAGTAAAAAAAAAATATGTGAAAATCAGTAAGAAAGCTTTTCTCAATGCAATTTAATTCCAGATCACCTCGTTGATGGCGACCTTATTCATGACGCACCTTAAGACTGCTTGGCAACCAGTGACGGTATTTAATTTCTACTGGTGGAAGATAAAAAGGGCACAGGATTGTACTTCAAACATCCCCCTCGACATGACTACCATCGTGAAAGTCCCATCACACTATGTTGTCCTATGTTGATATTTCTCACTCATCATCATAAAGTGTTTCCGGCCTGTAGCCGGGTCAAATTAGTAAAATGCCTTCATCTCCCTCTTTCCTTCCACCATTTCTACTCCCCGACTCTCGTCCGTCGAACAGTCTTGGGGTTAAATGCTCGCCACAGGAACTAAAATTCTTGGGTTCAAACTCAACCGAGGTCGACGGATTTATCTCGAACGATAAAAATCTGTTGCATTCCTTATTTTTGGAGGGGAAGTAAAGTCATCATTCCCATGTCAATTGTCGCATGTAAAAAAGAACCCCATAAAGTACATGAAAATACTTTTCCGGCAAGTGGTAGGCAGTTTCGCTCAGAGAAATTCAGCGTGGAAGGCAGCAAGGAACCACCACACTTCCCAAATGACCAAGTACATGGTATTTCTACCAGATGATGCAGGCAGCACTAACCAGCAAAAAAAAAAGTTTGAGTACACACCCAGCACAAGATTGATATAAATCAAACCAGCCTTCGGGTCATTGGCTTAAGAACTCTCGTCCATTATTTTCCCACACATTTGTTATCTGCTCCTCTTATCTCTCACTTGGTCTTACTTGCGGACTTTTCCCTCCAAACTTCGACTTCGTCACTCTCCTTGGGATTCTAACCTTTGCAATCCTCGTTACGAGTCCATACAATCTCATACACCTCCTGTAGACCAATTCTTGTCCAAATCTCTTAATTTCTCATCTTATTATTATATTTAGCACCGCGTCTTACTACCCATTCGGGTTATACGCTTTTAAGTACTAACTACGTTAATGGATTAGGAATTGGGAAGGTTGAGTTAGAGGATGTGAACCCGCATTTGCGTGGAGGGAGGGTGGAAAACCATTTAGGAAAAAACACTCCCAGTTCTCCCGACCGAGATTTGAACCTCGATCTCCCCGTCCTCAGCAGTCGAGCACAATTTCTAATCTTATTTCGCCCAATCTTGCTTACTAAAGAGTCCTAGCCCCAATTATAATAAAGTTAGAAATGTATTAAGTGTTAGAAATACGAAACGATGCAACACTAAATAAGGTAAGTAGATATATCAACTAAAGTAGCCCCATGGCTTCTTTGGTGCTGACTGACAGCTCACAGCTGACTTCTGACAGGCAACATTTAGGTATATACCTCAATTTTGATTGTCAAAAGTGACAGTTGCTAAACACATGTTTTTGCAGATCATATGGTTCGGCGTAGGGTTACATAATTTGGTCTGGTAACTTTTTAAAGCTGTCAGTTGTCAGCTGTGAGCTGTCGATTAGCACCAAAGAAGCCATAGGGCTACATCAACAGGCTGTTTTAAAAGAGGTTAAACATTTTATTTCAAATAAGAAAACCTCTTACTTTCAAAAATACATAGATGATTGAAAGGAAATATGGAAAGAATGGTGTAGCTCAGTGGTTCCAAAACAAGGTCGCGGGAGAACTTGTAAAAACTTTCTTTTTATTGGCTTGCCCATAATTTATGGACAATGTGGAAATAGAACTCATGTATCTGAAGAAGATAAAGAGTGCCTGTAATAATGTTAAAAGTGAGGTTAGGAACCAGCACACTTCTCTCTTCTTAAACTATTACACTTATAAGAAAGACCTCTTTTCCTTTATGAGATAATTGTATTATAGTTGGGCAAAGGTATAGGAAAGGCCGATAAGAAAATTTGTAGTTTCCTATTTTAGGAAGTTGCATTGCATGTTTCAAACTCCTCCCTGATAAGTTTCGATAGAATAAAACCTAGGTCGGGGGATTGGGCGGTGACGATCGATTTTATTTAAGAAGCAACCATTACCTCTTTGTCCAATGGCAGCAGTGTAAAGTGTGAGTTGTGTTCTTCTTTTCATTGTAAGTCATATTGTGTTCATTTCTTTTATATGTTTCTATCCACCTTTCCTGTACCTTCTTCCAAATATAATACACTAGTGATGTGTGAAACTTGAAAATATCTCTAATGAGACGATAAAAAAGGTTTCAATTTTGTATCTAAAGTTGAAAATGAATCTCTAAAATTTGAGAAATTAGTCTATTAGTTTAAACATATATTTTGTAATTTACCCTTTTCGAACCTAATTTATGTAAGCCAGATGGCGTTCCCAAAGATTTAACTACATATTTTAAGGGTTTCTTCAAAATAAAAAGGTTGGAAATCTCTGGTGTAGCTGATTAAAAGTTTTAACTTCTATAATATCAAACGTCCCTGCTTCAAATTAGAAAACCTTCCAACTATACGAGGATTGTCATCATTGATTTAGTAAGAGGTAACACATTATTTTAATACATTTATTTATTTATTTCAGATGACCAAAAAACAAACATTCATTACACAAATACAGAGATTAAAAACTTATAAAAAAAAGATACTATAAAATAAAACTCTAAACTAAATAAATGGGGGGGATGAGATTATAAAACTCAGCTCATTTGTAGAATGTTGATACTGAAATGTGCGTATCAACGAAAGAGTTCCTTTAGAACCATCCATCCAATGGCAGTGTATTAAAAGTTATTTAAAGCTGGGTTTAGTAATCATAATTTTTAGGGGTGTGTGAAGTTTGCTTTTTTTTTGTAAATTTGAAGCAAAGTCAAATCGAAAGAGATAAAATATTCTCAAAGCCAAATCAAAGTTTGAATATTTAAATGAGTGATGTTGGGGGACGACGGGGATGAAAGTTTTATAATTTATAGTCTCTTAGGTATTAAATATCATTTACAAAATGTTTTTATTACAAACTTGATTAATATATTTCATTCCAAGTCGATAAGATATATTATCTCAACATGCAATTAAACTATATTATATTTTAGTTATAAATTGTGAGGAGCACGTTAGCTGTCACATAGAGAAACAGGATTAGGAATGAAGTTATCCGGGAAAGAGGGAGTACAAGAGATAGTAGAGTGAGATGGTATGATCAAGTAATGAGGATGGAAAAGGAGATGGTGGAGGTGAAGAATGTAGAAAAAGATCGCAAGTGAGACCAAGAAAGAGATGGGGTGGGCAGATAACAGACAGTGTGTACGTGAGAGAATAATGGAATTGATTAAAGGAGAACGGTGGTGGCATTTTACTAAACTGACCTGACCACAGGCAGTAAACAGTTGATGATGATATTTTAGTCATGTGAATATTAATTTTTAGAGTGTATAAAAAAGATGAAAAAAACTTGACAAATGTGTCTTTAAAGAGTTACTTATTTATAGTGCTGGAGCTTTGCGACTATCATATCGGGATTTTTACTTTCAAATTAAAGTTGATGAATATTTGAAGTCAAAGTTTTCTAAGCTTCATACACCCCTAATAGTTTTACTCTAAAGAATATTAGAAAACTTTTTTTAGAAAATTCAAATTCTACTACCAAAGTTAGAAAAAATATACAAGGTACACATAATAAACCTAGTTCACTTCCAAACTCTGTAGTTCAGAAGACAAGCTGCTGGCACTAACCGCGGGAGCCTTATTGGTGGGTTCCTTTGACAGTCGGGCGCAGGCCTTCTTGTGCATGAACCAGTGCAACCGCTGGCACTCTCGGTCGCAATACTGCACTGCCTTACACTTGGAACACTTCTTCGGAGCGCCTTCCTGCCCGCAAGTCCAACAAAACACTGTGTTATCTGTGAACCCGCGCTGGCCATTGATAGCAGCGGAGACGATGCTTAGAGCCGTTGGAGAATCTTTCTGCGCCAAGCTGGTCACTATCTGACGGAAGATGGTGCACTCGCGGTAGGGGAATTCCCGAACGCACTCCCGGAGGAAGCTCTCTTGGAACTCTAAGGCGGCCGCCGGGCCGGACCGGCTGCTCTTGAGCATCTTCTTGGCAAACGACTCGGTAGGGTCCAGCTTCTTCTCCTCTGCTTCGTCACCTCTCTTACCGACGCTCTCTTCCGCCGACTTGTCGCGCTGCAGGGCGAGCTGCCTCTTCCGGCAGCGGGAGATTTCTGCCACTACAAATGAGAGGTAGTGGAACTTGAAGGCCATCACCTCGTTGGTCTCGGGGCCTCTCTTCATCTCACGCTCGCTCATCAGTTCGAGTACCTTCTGGACCTTCTCCAGGTTGTCCCCAAGACCTGGAATTCTCTGGAGGTTTAGTGCCACACGGACGGGATGCACGTTCACCTGGGTGCATTCAAGTCAAACAATAGTTCAATTAAGGCGGACATAAGGTTGTTTTTAATTGCTAGTAATTTTTAATAACTTTCAAGAATACCAATCAAAGTCGGATCCAGGGACCCTTTCTTAAAGCACCGTGTTCTACTAACCTTTTGGGTTTTACGCTTAAGTACTAATTACGCTAATAGTTATAGGAATCAGGAAGGTTATGTGTACCCATATTCGCATGGAGGGAGAATGTAAAACAATTTTGGAAAAAAACCACCCTCAGGATACTAGAACAAGATTCACACCTCGATCTGTCAGTCATCAGCAGTCTAATCTACTGGGAAAGTAGCGCGTTAAGCCACGCAGCCACTAGATTGGGTGCAGGGGCTGTTGTTGGAGGGATGACGGGGGGGAATTTGTTCCCATAAGGTTTCTTTATTCTGCCAATAGCACAGGACGAATCCTGGAAGGCTCAGTGTTAAGAGTTTTGGTGTACTAACTCAAAAGGTCTCGGGGTTCGATTCCTGTGACTAGGTGTAATTTTTAATTTTAATATTATGATATTTAGATGCAGCTACAACTCTATTTAACAACTATGATAGCTTAGTTATTTAATCCATTAATAGAAGAATTATGTTTTTTAATACAAATACTTGCTTAACATACTAAATATAGTAATCTACCTACTGCAAAGACTTTAGTTTCAAACTACAAATGGGAAATATTTGGGATCGCCGCGAATGGTGTTGCAATGTTTTTCAAAGTTATAGTTTTATATATATATTTTATTATATTATAATTAAATGTATATTATTATATCATATGTATATATAATATATGTTTTTAATAATAGCGATTCAAGGAAAAAAATTTATAATGAAATATAACCGATTAAAATTATTCTTCCCACATTTTTCCTCTTTCCCTACTCTTAGTAATTTATTTTTTCCTTTTCTTTAGTCTTATCAATTTCGTCTTTTAACCTTAAGATTTACCTCCGGAGCCCATCGCCGAACTTACCTGCATTACAAACTTGTGAAACGAGGCAGCCAAAGATACCGGAAGTTTGGGCTCCGTCTCCAGCCCTTGAGGGATGGTGTAGTACACAATGTCTGATTTTGGGATGAAGTTGTTTATGGTAGCCACACAACCGTGGTTACCTGGAACCATTCCATTTCAACACTTGCCAGATATAAGATGCATTTGAAATGAAAAAAGTAAATTAAAAATTAGTTTGTCCAAACAATAGATCAACAAGTAATATATCGTCTTTGGTGACTGCATGGTCTAGGGCGACTCTTGTAATAAACTATACTGCCAAAGACGGGGATATTGGGGTTTCGAACCCGGTCGGGAGCACTGAGGTTGGTTATTCCTAAATGGTTTTGAACTGTCTCTTCATACAAATGCAGATAAGTTACACTTTATATATATACATCTTTAAATATACAATTTTATTTTTTTGCTTTAAATTGATAAATGACACCTGGACATGGGAATCAAACCAAAGACTTTTGGCTTAGTATGCCAGATTGCTCTAACCACATATTTAAATTTCAGAAACAGTTAAGAACACTGGGGCAGCCAAGGGCTGGGTGCGTAAAGTCACTTTGGAGTGTTCATCGTGGGGGCATAACGTTACAAATGGCGCCCATCGTGGGTGCGTAACGTTATGCACCCACGATGGGAACTCCATTTGCTATGATCTTCTAAATACTAATAACTTTTCCATACGATAACTATGTGTGTAGATAGTTTATTTTCACAAATTTTAAATTACAGTTGAACCAATTTTGTCAAACATGTAAACAGTATACATTAAATACACACAGTATGCACATATATTCGTGCATAGTGTTACAATCGTTCAAAATATGTCCACTTGATTAGACGTTTCAGCAGGGACTCTTTTACAAAACTATGGCGCCTTGCTAAGCTTGGGTCTGTCTAACCCGTAGCCTTATACTCTCAAACCCAGATCACTACTTGAGTTCTTTCCATCGACCAATGGGGTTATTCTATCTGAGCGCGAAAACTAAAAAAAGACATGACTTTACTATGAACCTGTTCTTAAATACTGCGTAATACAACCCGGAAATAAACCATGTTTCTAACACGTGCAGTTAAACAAAAGAAAAATAGAAACATGGCTGTCGTTTAGAAAAGATGAATTTAATTTAAATTAACTGAAAAGAATACGAAAATGTTTATTTTAAAATATGATTTTAAATATTAATAAAGACAGAAAAATCAATATCATTACAAGATCTGGATATATCTGGCCTAGATATTGGCCAGTTCTGGCCAGATATAGTTTTTCCACGTGGGTAGGATGAAGTTCTCTCAATGAACTTTCTATGAAGCCAAGTAAAATTAACATAAGACTAAAGTGAATAATTACAAAAAAGATTTTGTGATCTAAGAATTAGTGCAAGTTGCTCATTTGAATTTTCAGATTTTAGCTCAAAATAATTTTATAAATCCAATTTCCAAAATACAATCATTGAAACGTTCATGTTTGTATATTCTAGCAGTATGCATAGAGAAAAATTTGTTCATAAAAACTTAAGTCATAATAATTAGAGTTGGCCC
>CABFOW010004385.1:39414-57377 GCA_902141385.1 Timema californicum
GGGGGGGGAGTTTGCGGCAATGACGACATATATTTAATGGTTTCTTTCAATGTTCTGATGCGAAAACATGTATCTGATGCATAAAGTGTTATTGTTTGAAAATAGTGAAGTAATATATCACACTTTCCTGAAGACACATTTACATTAAAGAATATACAATTCAGTTTTACAAGTTATATTGTACAAATATGAATACAATCTTTAACATATTTAAACATGTAGTATGGTTTTAGAAACCATAGGCTATTATATTGAAAGTGTGATAAATATAATGAATTAGGCATCTTAAATCTTGATTACATTTTGTTTGAATGACAAACTTTGTGTAGTTGCCATATACTCAACTTATTACTTAGGTTATAGGCTTGTAGAAAGTATTATTATATTATCATATTTTTTTTAAGTTGGCTCATATCTTGTATATTACTTTCAAAAACCATGTTATGTTGAAAGTTTGATAATTATGATGAAAAAAGTTATCTAAAGACTGTATTACATTTGTTTGTATGACATACTTTGTGTAGAAATTTTACGTTCAAATGATAATTTAAGTTATAGGCCTATAGAAAGTATGGTATCTTCTAAACCCTGAATTTAGTAGTAATCCCAATCTGTAAGGCTTTATTTAATACTAGAATACTATCATTCATATATTGGTAGGATTGTTGTCCATTAAGAACGGAAGTAAAAATTTCCCTTATTGAAGGTATTTTATCCTAACTAAACACAACTATAGGGTAGGATTCTGTTACGAAATAAAGCCTTACATGTGAGCTTGTTTCAAAAAGCATCGTAAATATTAGGCTACATCAACTTATCAAAAAAAAAGTTTCAAACTTTAATATGCTCTTCAAAACTTTTACTAACATATTTATTTCATTTAACTAATCACACATTGATGTATCTAATATATTCAATCAAATTAATGAAAGATGTCAAAATGCCAAGAGATACCCAAAAGTTTCTTTCTTTCTTATACAATGGTATGCAGACGACAGCTCGAAAATTTCAGCCACAGATGCCATCCAGTTATTTTATAGAGATCAAGAAGTAATATAATTATTAATTATATTGTTAATTTAGAGATCACAGCCATTTACAATAAATAAATGTTTACGTCTGAATTTGAGAATTTTGTCAGTTCTTAGCGATTTAAAGATAATTCTATACACTTTAGTACATTAAAAAAAACAGTCCCTTTAAAAGTTCAACACATCCTTTTTTTATATTATCCTTCTAAAATACATTTATAAAAAAAATCGTTAAAAATTAGTTTTGAGTGTTTGGAAAGCTCTATACACCTTGCAAAATTTATTTTCATCACATTTTATATTGATCCTGTGCCATTCAAAAGCTGTTGGTAAAAATTAAAAAACCTGGGAAACCGTTTTATTGTGCATCCGGTCACGATCACACCCATTTTAGCTTTAAAATAAATATTTGAATTATGACAAAACCTTCTACACTCGAACTACCCTAAAAGTTTACAGTCTTTGCCTTACCGATTACAATATGACTCTATCGTATAAGCTGCACCTGTCAATGTGTAAGAGTTTTACATTTTAGTGTAACCGAAGAGAATACTCCTTGTTTTATTTTTTAAATCTGATTTAAGGTTAACTTTTTGAATCATATTCAAGAATGTCAAAGCGGAGTGAAATAAATCTAGAGTAAGAAATAATTATTATTCCAGGGTGGTAAGAACTTTAGTGGGCGTGAAGGGCATCTTCCTCCCCTTAACATCTTCCAATTCCCCAATCACTACAGTGGAGTTATCGAATTGTTTTTAAATCTTCTTCCAACTGCGCACAGGCCGAGCTCGTATATTTGAATTAGTTAAACAATGGTTGATTATTGATATTTTTCCTGATAAACAATCATATATAAACAAAATAGAAATATTTTTCCCCGTCACTGTGGCCAATTGAGTTTCCAGTTTTCAAATAACGCGCTCCCTATGAAAATCAGACTAGTTTTTATTGTAAAGTATGTTTTTAAGGAATGTGACCACTCCTTCACTAGCTCTTCTTTAATGGTCAGTGGAATTAGGTGAAGAAGGTTGTGAGTAGTCATTATCCACTGTTCCGAACTGGAGAAGAACTATAACATATGTTACAAGTGTGCCAAACACCTACAAAAAAAAGAGAGAGAAAATCCAAAGATTTAGGCATAATGATAGCACAAAATAATATTTAAAAAAAATTCAATCAATATCTTCTAAAGTGTCCGGTTTTGGGCACAGCTTTTACACTGCAATATATTATAAGAATAGCAGCTCTAAGGCTTCTAAACCATCAAAAAAATTCTCACATTTATTAGAATGACTGTCTGAGGAAGGTTAGTTTTTAATTATTCCCTTACTCCTGAGCTACTGCGTATCAACAACGAGCAATTCACCCCTTCATAAATGTATTGTTCAACTGTGCGAGGCCATACTCATCATTATGGTCTTGGAAATATGACTTTTTGACCCTAACCAGCAGTTTCCAATAATTGTGGCCTCCCTACTTAGCTACTGCGCAGCTACAACAAACAATTATTTAAACCTTCATAAATCTATGAACTTACCTGGCTCACTGTTTTCCTATTCACAGCGAAGAAACCACCGAGATTAATATTCGGCGGATCAACCAAAATGGCTTCTATGAATGTTTCTATCTGTGTAAACAAAACACACATACATTATAGGTACAGCACAATAATAATAATTAAATTTTGCAGAGGATTGTTAAAATCAGATCGGCGGATCAACCAAAATGGCTTCTATGAATGTTTCTATCTGTGTAAACAAAACACACATACATCATAGGTACAGCACAATAATAATAATTAAATTTTGCAGAGGATTGTTAAAATCAGACTAAAAACTTGATATATGTTTTTTTTTATCTATTTCCATGGAGGTCTTTTTTTGGTGGGATTAACTATCCAACTCCAAAATTAAGGATAGTTTTCTTATGAACGAAAAGAGAAAAATCGATTGGATCAAAATCGGCTCTAACGATTGTGATTAAAATTATTACAATAGGTACTGTTAAACATTTTTTTTAAATGGCACATCTATTTCTCTCCTAAAAATAACTTTGAGGGTACTTTTCACAAGCGGAAATTTCCAATTTTGATCTTATCTCCACCACTCTTTGATATGGTACATATTTAAAAAGATCATGATTGCATTTTATTATCTATTTATTTGATCAATTAAAATATGTATAGCTATATATTTTTAAAGCTAAATTGTTTTGTGAAAGTGTGTATGCGTGCATATTTCATAATGCATTTTTGGTAAATCAATAAACATTTTTTCACAATAAAATTTGAAAAATATATTTATAAGTATTGAAAATAATTGTTTATTAAGTGTTTTTTGTAGGGATATATTAAGTTGATGGGGTTTCTAAATATATCTTCGACCCGGATTTATCCCTTGAGGATTAAAAACGTTGAATCATCCTGCCTAAAGACGTGAATCTCATATTAGACTGACCCGCTGACGATGGGAAAGATCAAGGTTCGAATCCCGGTCGGGTCTACTGAGGGTTACAGAGTGATTTTCCCTTAATGGTTTACCACTCTCTTTCCAAGCGAGTACGGGTAGATTACCTCTAAAATACTCCTTTCCTCATCCTTACCACATTAGACATGTATTCGTTTAACCTGAAAAGTGAACAGGTATTAAAACGCAATAATGAAAGAAAGAAAAAGGCGAGAAAAGAAAACTGACCTGGTAAAGTATATCCTTGGACTTGTTTGTAGCGTGCAGAGTCCTTAGTTCACGGAGAAAGACGCTTCCCGACTGAAAAGAGAAATAAATATAGCCATTCAAAAGATCGCTCCAATACAAACATAGAATTAAATTTTCTTCTCATGGTGACCTCAAAATTTCTTGAATATTATAACCCGAATGGGTAGTAAGAGGCTATGCTAAAAAAGAATATATATATATATTTATGAAGAATAAATGGAGAATCTATTAACTGATCTTAATTACGATGTTGTCAACTGAAAAATGAAAGAAACCCCACTTTAACACGATTTCTGTTTAGAACGTAATCATCAGTATCGCGCCGTGTAGTGTTGCCACGGTAAGCAGAACTTGTTAAACCTGTATCTTTTACTATCCCCGGCTACGTACTGAAAGCACACAACACAAATGTGTGTACCCGCTTTGTGGTATATCAGAAGCTCACCATTGTTTGTGTACTCTAAGGCCAAAATGGCAACACCGCTTGTCAACATTGGACTTAAAAAAAAGTCCAAGGCGTTAACCCGCAAGCAAGCTATACCGACCAAACCACCGCCGTCTGCTAGCGAAGATAGCTCCAATTTATACAGATAGAGGGTGTCAAGTGGCCAGTAAAATGAACCCTCCAGCCGTTAGTTTCCCTTTTATAGACCGGAGCCACTACTTTTTCATTCATTTATCCTCACAAGCATGAGTTGACCCCATTCCAGACCCATTGCGTCATAGGAAAATCTATTAGTGCTAGGTATCGAACCGGGGGCCACTATACCACAGAGGTCTTACATTAAGATAACCTAACTTAGGTGCATTTTTGATATGAAGCTTCTTCTCTCTTGTGCAATTTCGTTATCATCTATTTTATTTATTTGAGGTATTTAACGTGCACTTTCTGGACTGATTATTTATAGGCCTATTAGCATACGAGAATTTCTATGAGCTAGATTGAAAGGACCTACCAATTTTGCCGGTAAAGGTATTCTCACACACCTTCCAGGGCTCTTTTACATGTCACAATTGACATGGGACTGATGGTTTTACTTCCACTCTGAGGGAAGCTGTGTTAGAGATTTTTATCGATCAGGAAAAAAAAAGTCAACCCCGGTCGAGTCTGAGGCCACGATGATCTGGTCCCCTTGAGGCAAGTTACCTCAAGACCACCGAGGTCGACTTGTGTGATATCAATGTTCTCCGGTTATCCTCAACTGGGTCTCCATCCGTCAAAATCATTCAAAGGTTCTGCTCAACAAACCTCACATTGGAAGGATTCTCAGAGTGCTCTTCTAAGCGATGATTACAATTCACAGGCGAAGTTTAAACTAGCTCTGCTTACCCTGGAAACACTACACGTCACTGGTAGCCGTGTATCTACTACGCCAGTCAGAAGTATTTCATTCACAGTTTTTGACGTGAATACGTCTTTAAATTTGTTACCATATGGGGGCAATCCAAAAAAACCTAATGATAACAAAATCGGGGGGTACAGTTTGGCGTTGTAGTTTCGAATCTATCCTCTACATCCATAATTAAGTTATACCACTGGATAGCTAGAGGATCAAAGAATTCATTATGATAAGCGAATAAGCGAGAACAGTGACGCATCGCGCGCGGTGGAGGGGGAAGCGCCGCCATTTTGAGGTTATTTTGCTGCGTATCGAGATTTGCAATTAGTATAACTTTTGACTCGGAGAAGCTACGATATTCGTTTGAGTTTTAATCGTCAGCTGTTGTCAAAATCTATCGATTGTATATAAAACATTAGTTTAAAGTAGTGACAGTGAATATAATAAGGTCTTAGAATACCAGAAATCTCGATGTATCTTGTATGCCATTTGTGTCGTACTTTTCGTATCACAGACCTATAACTAATAAAGTTATATTGTAACACAATAATTATTTGTTTCCTTGCTTTTATCCTAAATACATAAATAAAAATATTTTATTAAAAAAATATATAACCCGTTACATAAACGTATTCACGTACAACACACGGCCGTGTCCATGACACAGCCACACACCCTTTTTTTTAGCATCCCCTTTTACTATCCGTTTCGGGATGTACGCAATTGTACTAGTTACGCTGATGGGTTAGGGATGAATAAGTTTGAAAGCGTACTCAAATTTGCGTGGAGGGAGAGTGGGGAAAAATAGGGGGGAAAGACCCACAGTACAGCTAACCAGGACTCCAAACCCAAACTCCTCATATAATTGGCTGTCCAGTATATTTCCGTAAGGTGCGTAGTACTCCGTAAGAGATCTACTTCACACTAACAGATTGCTCTGACTACAAAGTCCTTATCCTTAATTCCTTAGTCCTTATCCCTCAGTAGAGGCTCACTCAACTTTAACTTCCCAAGGACAAGTCGATATGGACCTCTAAGGACTACCAATCACAGCAAAGTAAGCATACGCGTGCATCGAAATGAAAGCACCAATGACATCATCAGAGCGATTACACTTAATATCTCAAGCTTTAAATATATTATTTGTGATTGCACTTAACCTACCTTTCAAATGTAGCCTATCCTGGACGTTTTATCAAAATATGTCGTGTAGATACTTGTGTTACTAATTGTTCAGCTGTGATATCATCTGCTTCACAAATGACGTCTGCTCGCATCTAGCTCTAGAAACTTTTATTTCGAAGAGTTTAGTTTGGATGTTGTTTCCAACTTTCTCATTGG
Organism: Timema californicum; assembly: GCA_902141385.1. NCBI lineage: Eukaryota > Metazoa > Arthropoda > Insecta > Phasmatodea > Timematidae > Timema > Timema californicum. The sequence goes on from CABFOW010004385.1 coordinate 45,841, forward strand.
TTGGTACGGTCACGTGATTACTGATAAGGATATGGACTGTGTAGACGTGATTTCCATTTCTAAGGACTTAAGGACTAAAAGAATGCGGAGCTTATGGACTCTGTAGATAGGACTTTAAGATCATTCAACCACTGAAAAGGGTATAAAACAGTTAACTAAAACTGAGTGTTTACCTGATCGGTGGCACTGTGGGCAGAATTGACCATGACCCAGAGAAGGCACAGCCCGAACAACATCCAGGAAGCCATGAAGACGACCGAGGTGACGGAACCGCACGACATCAGATACACGATGCTGTAGGTGCCGAGGGTCATGGTGACGAACTGGTTTGTCAGGTGGATGATAAAGTTTAACGTCAGGACCCGTCCTGTCTCTCTGATCAGATCGCTAAGTTCAAGCCAAAGGTTGACGTACGCCTCGAGTTTCTGATACCCTGATCCCTCGTCGGAGATCTTCCTCAGGTCCCGTTTGTAATCGTTCAGCAGCTGTTTCCCTGACACGGTCAGAGAAGAGCAGAGGAGGTACCACAGAGGGTCATTACTGGTGATCCTTCCGTACATCAATATCATGGTGGACATCTCCCAAAGGTTGGATTTACCTGTCATTTTAAAGGAGAGTAAACTCACTATGCTGAGAACTATGAATAGAATTGCTCCGAATATTCTCCATCTTCTCTGAGGAACGAGGCTCTTTCCTGTAGACTTGTGATAGTGCTGCTGGAACGACTTCCAGTGCCTGAAATATCCGCAGAGCCCGCCGACGTTGGACCAGTGCGTCAGAGGGATGAGGAATTGGGTGGCGTTGTAGAGCATCGCGTGGTAGATGAAAAGATCTCGATCGAAATTACTGCAGCTCCCGTCCACATGCTTTCTCGCCTCGTCGGTCTCGAAAGTGAAACTCGAGTAGACAAAGACGGCCGAGGACGTCATAGCGTAGACAGAGAACGTGTAACAGATTGAGATCGCCCAACGGAAGGGGTATTTGAGCGCCTCTTTGCGGAAACAGGACACGTACGACGGTGGACTGCCCTTATATACCACTGGGAAGCAACCCATAAACCACCAGAAGTAAAATATTGGTCTCGTGGCCTGGAAATACAAGTCTAGGCTTTCTTCGCCTACAGCTGGATGTGCGAGTATTTTTGCCATTATATATATATATATCGAATATCACAAAGAAATGTACAGAAAGTTAACAGCCTACAGTGATTCAAGTTACGCGGATTTGCAAATACGTGGTTGCTGCACTTCAATTTATGACCAGCAACGCCATATATCAAACGCCACTTTATATCATGTTCCTAGTAAGCTGACGTTATTTTGTTGGTTTTAATATGTATGTATTCGATAGGATACTAAAATAAACTTTCATTTTTTTCAAGGTATTATTTTCATTGCCAGAACCTGTTTTGTTCAAATTATTCTTCCAAGCGGACGTATTTATCAAAAGAACTAATTATTTGAGCATCATTTGAACTACGAGGTTTCTCAACTCGTGCAGAAACTTGCAAAAAGAATAAACCTCATAAGTCAAGAACTTAATGTACATTTGTTGTATGATGCCAAGATTTATATATGTTACAAATAATACTACTCAATTAAAATTGTATTTCATTTTGCAGAGACTTTTTTTTCATAAACACTTTTTTTATGAAGCCTACATGCAACGATTTTATCCAAGGACTTGAAACGTACCTTGTTTCATATCGATTAAACTTCCATACTCTGTGTGTGATTGTGTGTGTGTGTTTGTGTGTGTGTGTGTGTTTGTGTGTGTGTAAAATAGCTATAAGGTTTTCTCAGTTTCTTACATCGAGTCATGTAATATTCAATAAAATATGTCACGTTCACACATAGCTTATGATTGATTATTCCATGAAATGCTTGTTGAAATATAAAATTGCTTAATATATTATTTACAACTAACTATACTAGTAGTGATGCCAAAGGAATATCCTTATTTTGACAGTCCTTAAAATGTAATTAAATCTAATTTCTTATGAGGCATGTAATGTATTCATGTGTCAAGCAATACAAAAAATAGATAGCTATGATAGAAAATTTATATTGTAATTTAAAAAATAGATTTTGTGACCTCAATTCTAGTAACAAGTTGAGTTTGGAATTGAGGAAGAAAATTATTAAATGCTACAGTAGGAGCATCGCTTTTGAAACTTTGACTCTCAGGAAGATGGAAAATAAATACTTGAAGAGGTTTAAAATGTGGTGATAAAGAAGACTTAAGAAGATCAGGTGGACAGACAGGGGTACAAATGCAGTGGCGGCTTGTGTATAGGCACTGCGGAACTGTAACACCCCCCATCTCCACGTGATATTATAGATAACATTTAATATAATTTGTCCATTTTTTCTATAATTCTTTCTTTATTTTTGTAATACAATATATATTCCTTAAGCTTAATGTCAGTACTTTAGTAGCCATCGCCCAGTTTATGAAAAAGATACAAAAATTTGTGTATGGAACTGTGCGCTTCACAGTGCCAGGGTCGTGGTGTTTGGATGTTGTGCGCATGCGCACTTAGGAGCGGTTTGGGGAGGAAGGTGGGACTTCCAGGTATAGAGAGCACTGTTGCTCTCGCAGTGCCGGCTCTGGTGTTATGGGGGCAGGAAGATTTATTTATTTTACTCAGTGCGTGTTGTGCTTAAAAACCATGTACCATATTCTTGAATGGAATAAAGTGTAGAAGAGTGTAGAATTAGATTATTATTATTATTATTATTATTATTATTATTCAGCTTCCAGCTATTCTATTTGATTTTTTTTCGATTATTTTATTTAACAGAAAGACTAAATACGCTTGCAGTACTTTCAACGGAGAAAAATTTCCCCAATTGCTATCCAGAGATCAAGGAGAAAATTATTGAACTTTTTGCGCAAATTAAAACAAGAAGAATGGATTTAATTTTTAAATGAATAGATCAAGCTTGAACTGTAACATTTTAAGTTAAAGTAGGTTAAATAGTTGCGTTTTTTTGGAAAGATTTTATCAAGTTCCTGAATAAATTTACTTTTTATGATTTTTTTCTCGCGTCCTACTAACCATCAGTTCTTACGCATTTTGTTTTGCTTCTCAAATATAAGGAATGTAGAATTTCGATTAAATTCACCCTCATTTGAATGAATGGAGAGTGGGAAATTACTTATAACTTAAATTATGTAAAAGTTTTTCTAAAATACAGTACTTATCTTTTTTTTTTATTAAACCTTTTGGTTGTTCACCTTATAAACGTTTGTACATACTATCATGAAATAAATGAATATAATTAAATATAACCCTTCCTTCACCTCTGACAAGACATCTTGTGAATGTGAGGAATGCCAGGCCTCCACCGTGGTTCGGATTCCACGTTAAACTGTAGGTCCTCCATTTCATCTCACAATCACCCTACCATTACACATTAACGTAAGTGCGTATAACCAGAACGGGTAGTAAGACGCGGTGCTAATAATAATTAAATATAAAAGATTGTAAGGGATTTTATATGTTAATTTAATAGTTTATTTAACTGGCAAGCTTAAAACGTACCAGTTTAAGCTTTTGTGGTTTACTATTAAGGTGGGGTTGTATGGAACGCAAGTTGAAACCGTATTTTTCTAGTTTTTATGACAAACAATTTTTTGTTCGAAATTAATCAAATATTGCTCCAGTAAAAACAAAGAGTTTAATTTTCTTCACGTGGTGATATCAACAGTTGTTAAATATCTGTCGAGGTTGTTCTGGAATTTAATGACAACTTTTCCCCTTCATTTAAAAAGTTTGTCATTTTATGCTGCTATGCTCATGATAGATATTCAACAACTGTTGATATCACCACGAGAAGATTATTATTATTATTATTATTATTATTATTATTATTATTAACACCGCGTCTTACTACCCGTTCGGGTTGTACGCACTTACGCAAATGTGTAATGGTAGGATGATTGTGAGATGAAATGGAGGACCTGCAGTTTAACGTGGGATCCAAACCACGGAGGAGGCCTGGCATTCCCCACATTCACAAGATGTCTTGTCAGAGATGAAGGAAGGGTTTGGTAATCAGATACATTTATGCCGGGACCGAGGATTGAACCTCGGCCGCCAGCATATAAGTCTGACACCTTACCCCTAGACCGCCAGGTCACCCCAAGAAGAGAATTAAACTAAATGTTTGTACTGGAGGAATATTTGATTAATTTAAAAAAAAATACTGCCCTTAACTCTCATTAAATACACTCTCACCTTAAGGAATTTTTATTTGTAACCGTCAGATTCTGTCCTTCCTGCCAAAATTTCCTTATTTAAAAGTACAAAGGTACAAAGGCACAAAGTACCTCGCGATTCCTCTTTGATATATATATAATCGCTCAAAGACGTCCCATGAGTCACCTCTCACCAGCAGGGGTCAACACCCTTCTAATTCTTCCGACAACACCCTTTGGACAATTTAAACAACAACATGACTGCCCTGATAGCTGATAAGCTGTCAGATAGAGGAATAACATCTTGATAATTATATTCAAAATATAGATCTTTATAAACCATAGATGACCCGGAGGTCTAGGGGTAAGGTGCCAGACTTCTCTGTTGGTGGGTCCGGAGTTCAATCCTCTGTCGCGGTACAGATTTATCTGATTACCAAAACCCTTCCTTCTACCTCTGACAATACATCTTGTGAACGTGAGGAATGCCAGGCCTCCACCGTGGTTCGAATCCTACGTTAAACTGTAGGTCCTTCATTTCATCCCACAATCACCCTACCATTGCACATTAGCGTAAGTGCGTATAACCCGAACGGGTAGTAAGACGCGGTGATAATAATAATAATTATTATAATTTATAATTCATACACAACGTCAATGTGTTCGTACTTTTTTTTTTAGCACCGCGTTTTACTACCCTTTCTGTTTATACACTTATTTACTAATTAGTAATTACACTAATGGTTTTAAGGATTAGGAAGGTTATGTTTAGAGAAAGTGTACCTGCATTTGTGTGGAGGTAGAGTGGACAACCATTTTGGGGGAAACCACCCTCAGTTAATCCGACCAAGATTCGAACCTTGAACTTATCGTCATCAGTAGTCTAGTCTACTATGAGACTAGCGCGTTAACCCCCGAAACGGGTAGAATTCATCTTACGTACGTGTTTTTTTTAACAATGTTTATGTTAAGACACAATAAAAGAAAGTCAGAAAATAAATAAATTAACTTTATAGTTTCCCTTATATCTAATTATTTATTTATGTGCTACCCGCCTTGGTGTTGTAGTTGGCTAACGCGCTTGTCGTGTTGAGCTCGACTGCTGAGGACGGGGAGATCGAGGTTCGAATCTCGGTCGGGTGAACTGGGGGTGGTTTTTACTAAATGGTTTTCCACTCTCCCTCCACGCAAATGCGGATTCACTTCCTCTAATTCAACCTTCCCAATTCCCAATCCACTAGAGTAATTAGTACTTAAAGCGTATAACCCGAACGGGTAGTAAGACGCGGTGCTAAATATTATTATTATTATTATTATTATTACTAATGTGTTACAACTAATTTTACTGCCATTTAAAGTATTAAATTAAATTTAATCACTCGCTTTATTACCAATCCTTATGTCTAAAACATAATCAATCGATTACAATAATTTAATTTACAAAATCGTAAAGAAAAATTACGTGAAATATTTTACGTAGGATAAGCGGGCTGTCAACAATCATGAAAAAAAAAGCCTTACGTAATTTAAAGACGACCTTTTTCCATGTTCAATGTATTTAAACTTAATCATGTCAGTCTACTATGCGTGTTTATTATTTTTTAAATAAATTTTAAAGAAAAATTAATTAATAAAAGTCTTTATCCCAACTTTTTTTTTTCATTTGGTCCCCCTTTAAGTATGTCTGCACATCCCTGACCTAATCCAAACTTAAGTTGCGCTGAGAAGCGAGCAGCTCTTTGGATTTAAAAAAACAAAATCAAAAACAGTTGCTGAACGGTAAAGGTTTGCCGACCCCTGCCTCACACCATTCCAGTGGTCTGGCAAACATTACAAAACTCACTTCTCCCACCATTTTCCTCTTTATCTGTGGTCAACAATGAAGTCGGTAGTGCCAAAGACTGCTGCTTTATATCAACTCATGTCTACGAGATTCAGACGAGATATTTAATCGACTCTGATAAGAGACGATAAGACTACCATCATTTCTTGTGATTTAAATCACTGAAAACCTCACGCGTCAGTCTGTGTTCGGACGCTTTAAGCAATTATTTTTTTTAAAAAAGTTTTTGGTGATGGAGGAACACCAATTGGAAGTTATGCTCACTGAGCGGCCACCGGGGCCCTGGGTTCCGGATGGAAATTATGCATAATAAACATTATACAGGATGGGGCCAAAAATTTGATGATTTGAATTTGGCACTAACGCCCACAATGTCCGACAACGTGCTGAGGTTTGCCCGACATTCGGTGTAGCTCACCTGAATGACATAATCTTAAAAAAGTTAAAAAAATGTAGTAGATATATGTAGTTTGCTTTTATATATGTCCTCCAACATCCTCATTACATGTCCATACCATCTCATTCTTGCTTCTTCTACTATCTCATTTACTCCAGCTCTTTCCCGGATAACTTCATTCATAATTTTGTTCCTCCTCATGTATGAACTTTCATAAAAAATAGTAATTAAATTTTTTGACAGTGCCTCCAGAATTGAACCAATGTCCCGTAACCTTTAACCACTTAACCAATAGGACGGTGACGCAGTTCTCAATGTATTTGTTGTATGACCAATAGGGGAGTCATTAAGTCATGAGGGTGTGAAGGGGGGGGGGGACAAGGGGGGTTGTGATGAAATACAGTACAAACAAACATAATTAAGTACCTAAGAATGCTGATAAATTTACACTGACAAAAACAAACTGTTGGCTTGGAATGCGAACAGACGTTGGAAATAAAATAATATTCAAGCCTTGTTTCCATGCTCATAGACTTGACCGAAATTAAAGGCCGTCAACTTTGCAGTGACTTCCATAAACTCGGACTCTCAGACAAAACCACTTAGTTGTACAAATGGCCCAAGTGCCCTCTTTGAATCGCTTTCGAGGGGCGGGATTACTGATAATGAACAAGCAAAAAAAACCACTCGAATATTGTAAACACAATGGCGGTAAAACTCATCTTTCGGCTTGACTGGAAATAAATAAAAGATACTCATTTTCACCAATAGGAAGAGGGAGGGCAGTGTCACGTGATGTACGGTTTCAAAATACTTGTGTCGTTCTTTCTTCCCCTTCCTCCCTTCACCATAACAGCTCTTCAGGCCGAGAATCGCGCCCTTAGATAAAGACGACCTCAAAACAGAAGAAGCTTTAGTGCAATCAGTGCATTGTGTAGAGTGCGCATGCGTAGAGTAGGTGATTTCAAAAGTTAATGGAACACTCCACGCTGTTTTGGCAGGACACGTCGATGGAACGAAGAGATCAAGGTTTGAACCCATACATTATAATTGTTTATACATTTTTATTTGACTAGTAATTTGTAATTATTTTGATATTACAATTTAAGGTTAAAACACTATGAAATTCGCAGTTTGTACTTCAAAAGTAATCATTGTTGGGAGACTTTCCACAGTATTCTCATTGTTATATAAAATGAGTTGACACGTTTGTTGATTGTTGGTGTTTAGTCGTAAAAACTTGTAATACATTCGCAACAGTTGCCTCTATAACAATAGGGATATAGTGAAAGGTTTCCACAACAATGTGTGCGTTAGGAGTATGAACGATTAACGAAAGAGAAAAGCATTTTTTCCCCCAATAAAAACATTGACATTTAATCGCTTGGAGGTGAAATAGGCAAAGTATTGAAGCGTTATCAAACTGTCAACAATAATATAACAGGAGAGGCCTATCTTAACATAGCCCTATTTTACTGGCTTATCAGATCCGATTAAAATTCCGGGTGCTATTAAAGAATAGGCTTGTATTTACTATTTGTGTAAGGGCTCTAACCTATTATCTAATTAGCAATTGTCTAGGAAAGGGTCTAGTATAGCCTAATGCTTATAATCCGTTAATCGTAGGAATTGTTTTCTTAAAGGCCTTTTTCCTTACCAGAAATCTATTATATAGTAGGATATTGGTAGGAAAAAAGACCTTTCAGAGAGTAATTCCTACCGTGGATGGAGTATACTATCCTTAGTTAAATTTGTAACTCGTGAGGGACATAATCTTTATGTTAAGAAAGTAAACTTTTTCTAAATAAATTAAGGTAATTTCCATTTTGTGACTTCACCCCCTCCCCAATTTCTTAGAATTATCTCTATAACATCAAATTGTTAATTGTATCAAAAAATTTTATTTAAATAAATTTGGAATCTTTGACTATAAATAAAGTAAATAGTTAGTGACAATTTTAATTTTTTTTTTAATTTAGCCATCTTAATAAAACATTTAGCTAAATCGGCCCATTGCATTAATATTTTGATTTATTTTTCTATTCACATATACAATAATTAGATAATATTTCTACTTATTAAGAATTAATCGTAATATAATAGCTGTTCTTTTACTTTGCAGGACATTTTTCAAACATTTTGTCAACTTTCTGTTAATGGTTTGGTAGGTATGAATGGTTTTAGTGAATTTGTTTGATTTGGTAAATAAATTAGATATTCTCTTTTGTTTTGTTGTGTGTACTTAAAAAAAAAGGAGAATTCCCTTTAGTGACTATAGCTGCACTAAAGCGTGCTATTATTATTAATAATAATGTGAATGTATTGAAATACTTTAATCCAATAATTACCGATTAAGACCAATTCTTTGAGAATAGTAAATAAAACACTATACCACGGAACTGGGAAAATTTTTGGGGGCTGAAGAGTTGCATCGAGAATTAAAAAATATAATAATGGGCCACCAAGAAAAATACTTTTTTTTTGCGGTGGACGCAATTTATTATAAAACAAAACTACATATTATACAACATACAAAAATAAGTGATTCTCCAACTAAACAGAACTTGAAAAGATGATTGCAATTTTTTCATCTCTTTCATAATTTCTTTAACGTCGGGTGTAAATTTAGTAGTCGAGTTTTTTTTATAGAAATTGTATATTCTTACATTAGGCCTATAATATTTTTTTAAAATTCTGGTATGCTTAGCACTAATTTCGTGGATAAATAGTTCTGGCTTGTGGATAGTATAAAAATACGTGATGGGTCGTTTATGGCCCACAGGCCGTAATTTGCCCATGGCTGCTCCCTCCCCGCTAATGCGGGTACACTTCCTTTTAATATAACCTTAATAATCCCTAACACATTATAGTCACCAACTCACCTCGGTGGCATACTTAGCTAACGCGCTGGTTTCGTGTTGAGCTAGACTACCGATGACGGGGAGATCGAGGTTCGAATCTCGGTCGGGTGAACTGGAGGTGGTTTTTTCCTAAATAGTTTTCCTCTCTCCCAAGCAAATGCTGGTTCACTTCCTCTAAATTCAACCTCCCCGATTTCAAACACATTTAGCGTAATTAGTACTTAAGCGTATAACCCGAACAGGTAGTAAGACGCGGTGATAAAAAATAACATATACGTGAATTTATTGAAAGGCGTCAAATTGTATTTGGTTACTGGGTAGATCAGGGTTGGCATTCTGGTTGGGTGTAATGAAGGAATTTTTTTTTCTTTAAAATAATTAGTGTCCACGTTCCCTTCATACACAAAGTGTGACCACAATGAGGTAGAGGTAATATATAATGAATGGTATAGTAGTAATAATAATAGTAATATTGGTAACCGGGTGGTCTAGGGGTAAGGTGTCAGACTTCTATGCTGGCGGCCAGGGTTCAAGCCTCGGTCCCGGCACAGATTTATCTGATTACCAAACCCTTCCTTCACCTCTGACAAGACATCTTGTGAATGTGGGGAATGCCAGGCCTCCACCGTGGTTCGGATTCCACGTTAAACTGTAGGTCCTCCATCTCATCTCACAATCACCCTACCATTACACATTAGCGTAAGTGCGTATAACCCGGACGGGTAGTAAGACGCGGTGATAATAATAATAATAATAATATTGATAAAAATATCTTCTACCCTCTTGTAACCTTAATATGGAAAGCGTGAAATATAAAGAAATGTAAATCTGTCTGAAAAATCAATAAATGGTGTGATTGGTCAGGGAAGATGGGTTGGTTGTCGTATGGAATTTCACTATTGCATCGTATTCATCAAATTTTTACTCGAATCTGTTTACGTTTGAGTACATTTAAAAAAAAACAATAGTTTCCTAACAGAGTATTTTGAATTTTTCCAAACTTTTAAAATCTCTAATCAATTCCGAAAAGTTATTTAATCGATATTTTTTTATGGATCAGGTAAAAGAGTCGTGAAATATTTTATCTCGTTTGCTTAGAATTCCTGGCTACAGATCCATAGGTCCATGGTTCGATCCCAGTGCTTCCGGAACTTTTACTTTATACGGTGGGTCTTGAATGGGAGTCAAACTAAAGCCTCGTGAGGTCAAAGGCGGAGCTACTCGAATAAAGAAGTAGCAGCTCCGGTCTAGAAAACTGAAGATTAACGGCCGCAGTGCTCGATGTGCTGGCCACATTACACCCTTTATCCGCAGATGTTGGCACTATCTTCGCCAACAGACGGCGGCCGCTCGGTCGGTGCGGTTTGATCGCGGGTTCACGCTACGTAGTGTTATATTTTGTGGCTATACTCCGTTACACTTCCTCAGATCTTCCTCATTTCAAGTAAAAATTGCAAAATAGTTACTGACAGATAAGTATTATTATTATTATTATTATTATTTAGCACCGCGTCTTACTACCCGTTCGGGCTATACGCTTTAAGTACTAATTTCGCCAATGGATTAGGAATTGGGAAGGTTAAATTAGAGGAAGTGAACCCGCATTTGCATGAAGGGAGAGTGGGAAACCATTTAGGAAAAACCACCTCCAGTTTACCCGACCGAGATTCGAACCTCGATCTTCCCGTCCTCAGCAGTCGAGCTCAACACGACTAGCGCGTTAGCCAACTACGCCACCGAGGCGGGTGACAGATAAGTAGAAACCCACGTGGTCTAACGCGCCATTCTCGTGTTAGACTGAACCACCGAAAACGGTGAGATCAGGGTTCAATCCCGGTAGGGTGCACTGAGGGTGATTTTTTTCCCCCTTAATAGTTTTCGATACTTCCTCCACACAAATGTGGTTACACTTCCTCTGAATTAAGCCTTCCGAATGCGTAGTAAGACGTGATGCAAAAAAAATGTATTAAGTATACAGGGTGTCTACCATTCGGGAAAATCAGGGAAAATGGGAATTAACCGGGAATTTGAAATGATCGGGGAAAAAACGGGAATAAGTCGGGAACTTGGTAAATTACAACAAAAATCCAGGAAAATATTATTTTACTCAAAATATGAAATATAATGATCATTAAATCAGTAAATAATAATCGGCCGGGGTTCAATCCTCGGTCCCGGCAAAGATTTATCTGATTACCAAACCCTTCCTCCACCTCTGACAAGACGTGTATTA
>CABFOW010004386.1:0-29040 GCA_902141385.1 Timema californicum
CGGGTAAGGTTGAATAACACCTTATCCGATGATTTTATTCAAGAAAATGGGGTGCCTCAGGGTAGTATTCTGAGCTGTACGTGTTTCGCTATCGCAATAAATAGCATTGTTGACAGTGTGCGCTTGTCTGTACGGTCATGCCTCTATGTGGATGACTACGCAATTTATTGCAATTCGTCAAGTCCCCACAGGGCTGAACGGCAGTTACAGCTTTCTGTCAACAGTCTTGGGTCATGGCCATCGCGTAATGGCTTTCGCTTCTCTGCAGCCAAGACGACGGTTGTCCACTTCCATAGATTACGCGGAATACAGCCAGCTCCAAGTATTTTAATGAACCACGTTGTTCTACCTGTCTCAGAAAGCGTCAGGTTTCTGGGACTTTTATTTGATTTTAAATTAACTTTGATCCCCCACATCAAATACCTGAAAGCGAGGTTTATAAAAGTTCTCAATCTGCTCAAAGTGATTAGCGGTCGGTCCTGTGGTGCAGATAGGGAAACCTTGCAGTAAATTTTCATTACTTTCTTAATAGTCCATAAAAGTGAAGTTATTTCCAAAAACATTTACTATTGCATATTTTGTGGCATTCATTAGGTGATAGAATTTATTTTTTCTTCTTTATTTCCTTTTCTATTCGCCTAAGTATCCGGTCTGCTGGCATGTAGTTGTGTCCTCTAACTGGGAAATAATGGTCAATATTTTTTGAAAACATTTGACTTGTTAATAAAGCTCAAAAGTAATCCCATTATGTACATATTTTTATTTTGGGCTGAGCATGAATCTGAAAATAGGCTAAAAGTGTTAGGTGGCAACTCTCTATCTTTATATATTTCTTCTAGTAATACCAAAAAGCCATAAAGACATCATTAGGTCCCCTACCTGATTCAGCCACGCACCATGTATTTAATTATTATCATGTCCTTCATTATTATTAGAGCAGATAATAAAATTGAGGTTATATAACCAAACTTGGCGACAGTAAAAATACATCTGCAACATTGAGTTTTGGTAAAGGCTGATTTTGCATCGTGTCGAAACACACAGATACTGTACCAGGATTTTTTCTCTCTCATTAACTGAAAACACTTTTTAGCTGTAGTCTTATGAAACGCATACTGCTATAGGAAGCCATAGGTTGATGTTCAGAAATCCTATTTCTTTTACAAATTTGCCATGTTATTTTTATTGAGAGTTTCAAGATGTAGGTAGCTTCTGTTATTCCCTTTGATACTATAATGACTCTTATTGCACTTGTAATTTTCTATGTCATCTTTGATGGATTATGAAATGCTAATATCCTTAGGTTTTAAATGACTTCCTCCACGTTTCTCTCTTGGTGATTCTTGGGTCAAACAGTTTGTTTTCGTACTTTATTTATGCAGAAACGTGAAATAGCTGTGATGGATTTAAAATATTTGGCACATACAGGTATCTTTTCAACCTTTTATTTCTAAGGTGGCAGGTTATTGTCATTCTAGGATTTCTTGAAGTTTTAGGTGTGTATGTGTTTAAACTCAACATTTTTTCTTCTTATTATTTCTGGTGCGTGGACATCAATGAAATTAAGGTACTTATCCTGATCAATCTTTGAAGTGTTTTTTATAAAGCTCATTAAAAAATTGTTGATTTCAATATCTGAAAGTGAGTGAATTTTACAAAATTTGTTTTCATCATATTGGTTGAATAAATTTTTTTAATTTTTTTTATTTGAACTTTGTCGTCGCTTCTGTGCATCTATTCTTTTAACTCCCCTTGACTTACTTCGACCTTTATGACAAGATTTGACAGAATCAATATATTCTGGTACTGCCTCTAAACTTATTTCTGATTCTTGGTGAGTTATGAGTGAATTAATATCAATAATAGGCTTATCAAATTGCACTTCTTTAGGATCGTTCAGAGGCAAATCTTATTTACCATGATAAAAAAAAGGTTCTTGTTTTTCTATCGGAGGACATCGACCTATAGCCTCATCATTCATTTGTCCTGCTATTTGAGCTTCAGGAACATTTGAAGCAATTAATATTATATTTTGTGATAAATCTTCATTATTTTGATCACTTACATTACGGTACCGTCATAAAATGGTTAATCAATTAGCTCTATTGTAAATAAGTTTACCCCATTCTCAATCACTGGAAGGGAAACGTTTAATGGCACTTATATTTTCGAAACACTATACTCTTCTTCAGACACATCTAGGGCTTGCATTTAATTTATTCCTTCAGTGAGATATGCACTACCAGCCATTTCTATACCATTGCCGGTGTTAAAATAGATTTCAATTTTTTTTATAATACTCTTCCGATGACACTTCCAACACTTGTTCATCTAATAGACATCAATCCATAAAAATGTCATCATTTTCAATTATAGGTTTGTCTATAGAATTATTTGAAGCCCTTACATAATCATTAACACAATCCTCTATAGTTGTTTCAATAACTTGATTTTCTTTATCAACCCTTGTAAAATTCTCTTCACACACATATATAATATAGGTAAGTGGTAAAGGTGGTGTTTCGGTAACCTCTGAAATAAATTAATAAAGATTATTGTGTTGGTTACCCAATAGGTAATGACATTCTCAGTATACATATTAGTAACTCTAGTCCTTATGTTTCCACAACTTACCCATATTTTCCAAACCATTTTATAGGTTTTAGAGCCTTTTTAGCAAGTTTCAAAATCCGTAATGATCTACTTGTCATTCTTTAAATTCTATGCAATTTTTTTTAAAGTCCCTAAACATCTTATGGTGAACACAAACACATATCTCACTATTCCTAAGATAGTAGATGTCATAAAATCTCAGTTACTACCAAGAATCAAGATCGAACTGAAAATAGTGAGTTTTAGAGTGAAACAAATCATGCATTCATTTATAAGGCAAACGAAATAGTTAACTTTGTCAAATATAGGATTTAGTGAAGTTTATTGATAAAATGGTTGTTTTTAGCACAGGAAATAGTTAGTTGCGCAAGATATCACACTTTTTGAAGCTCATTTTAACAATGATATATTGAGAATTGACTAGAGTTAAATAATTCATTGTGATCCTGACATTTCAAACTATCTGAATGCAAGAATAGTTAAAATTCGCTATTTTTGGACGTAGTGAGTTTTGGAAAGAAAGGTCACAATTATTGTTGAAGAAAAAAAATTAATAAATTTAAGTAAACCCTACCTAATAAATCATGCCTCCTATGTTATAAAATTAATAAAAGTATTTCTAAACAATACTTAAAAATGTAAGATCCTCACTTGATTTGTTATGACAAAATAATAGTTATTAATTATGATACATAAATAGTCTTTTAGATGAAATAACACCAGGTTTGAAATATTTGTATATTATGTTAAAATAACCAGTTCTTAAAAATTTAATTTAATCTCCTAGCAACAGGATGATGAATGATGAATTTGGTCTCTCCCGATAATGTAGACTGGTGATATTTGGTAGCAACTTTTTTTAATGGCTTATGTTTTATAATATCTGCATGAAAACTCACGTTTGTCCTTCCTTGAAGGTCAGCCCTTAATTTTGACTTAGTTCTGTTACCGAAAGTGAGCATGTAAGAAATCGTTGGTAAACAAATATTTCTTTTCTGTTCACAACCATCTGTCAGCCCTGGACTCCTGCTTTTCACAGAGTGTGTTCTCAAATGTGAGACACTTTCTAAAGTCAATGAAAAGAATGAGAGACTGCTAGTGAACCTTCAGACACAGTTGCTAGAGACTCGTTCCCAATATGACGGCATGAAAGAAGACCTGCATGCTGTCTTACTGAAGCACCATGTGCCAAAGCCCCAATATGTTCCTGAGGCTAACATGGGACATGATGCCCAACCTGATGTCCAACCTGTCAGACGCCATTTAGAATTTGAGTCTGAGCAGTCATAATTCAACCTTCCTGATAAAGTAAAAGATGTAACTCGTCTGCGAGATGAGAATACCTTTCTACCTGTCTGTCCTCAGAAAAGGTAAAAGTGTTTAGAGTTTAAATATTAGTCCTTTACCTAAGCAAACCACATAAAGATTTGAGGTGGAAAAATTGCTGAAATTTTTTGAAATTCCAGAAGAGGCTAAAGAGTTTTATAGTGACATATTGAACTATAATAACTTTAGTGAAAGAGAAAATGATGAAAATTACATGGAATATGATGCAGGCACTATATGAGTAGATTAAATATATATTTGATAAACACAGTTAATAGGATTAAATATGGGTAAGAGAGAAGAGCAAGCCTTACAAGTCTAAAAACTGTTTAATCAGTATTTTGTAATATTTTTATGTTAATAGCCTCCTTCTAATATTTTTAACTTTCTACTGTAGGGCAATGCAGCTATGACACTGTTAGAATTAAATGTTTCTATTATGAAAAATATGTAAATCCTTAACCTAGATCTATATGAAATTGTCCTAGAACTAATATGTCCAGAAAATTTAAATAAAACTATTTCCTGGAAATAGTTATTTTAGGTAAGATCAGATTGTAAATGGATGGCAGCAATGAAAATGCTTAAAGAATACTAAAATTATCTGTATTGACACATGAAATTAAAATTATACCTTAATGCCCATTGTGATATTCCCAGTAGAAAATTGCCTCTCCTGAAAAATTTACTTTTTTGAGATGAGTTTTGGATAGAAAGGCCACAATTACTAACACACTATCAAAGTCTATGTGTAATTTATTTTTTTATTTAGCATATTAATGTACATTGTATTTTTGAACATTGCATCCCATGTAGAAATATTTTCACTAGATTGGATGTCCATGGCAAGAATAATAAGCTGCTCCAGGAAGCCCTTAGTTGTAAGTGTCAAACTTAAGTTAAAAAAGTCCAGGGGTCTTGAGAGAGAAGTTTTTCGTCTTACCGCTGAGCAGTTTCTAGGGATAAATTTATTAAATAAAAAAATCTAACTACCTCAGAATAATAAAAGAGGTTGGTAGTTGGCGCCCAAAAATACTATACATATATATATATTAAATAAGATTATTTATTTATATCACATAAGTTTAAAAATTATACATAATCATATATTATTTACATTGTTTCACACAGTTAAAGAAGAAAATTATGACAAATTTGTTAAATTTCATATTTTTTTAACTTAGAAGAAAAATTAAATACAAAGACAGACTGCACTGCTATTTTTAAAGTATATATTATTAACTTACTTTAACTTACCTCATTGTAATGAAAATGCGTTACTAACGCAAAAAAAACAACTTGTATTTTTCAACTCACTAAATTTTCCTCCCCAATTTTACGGACTTTCTGATTTTAGCGAAAAGCTTTCCCCCCACTTAGTCCGTAAAATCGAGGGTTTACTGTATTGATAAAATATAAGAAAAGTGAAAGCTAAAGAGAACATTACCTAACGTACGAATATATGAAAGTTGTTTTACGAGGGTCATCCAGAAAGTAAGGTTACAAGATTTTTTTAGGATCGAAAAATGCTTGTATTTAATTGAAATTCACAGGATACTTCACACATATATTAAACTATTTTTCAACGTAATTGCTGTCGAGATTGAGACATTTCTGTAGTCGGGGCACCAGCTTTTGTATGCCAGTATCATAGACCTCCACCGCCAACTCTTTCAGCGACTTCTTCACAGCTTCCTCGACCTCCTGATTGTTGGAAAAACGTTTCTCACCCAAAAAATCCTTTAGTTTAGTGAAAAGATGATAGTCTGAAGGCGCCAAGTTGGCTGAATAGGGAGGGTGGGGGAGTGGGTGACAATATTCCATCCAAAAGATGGCAGCAGCTCCTGTGAATCTCGCGCGGTGTGGGGTCTGGCGTTGTTATGCAGGAGGCTGACTCCCCGGATCAGTATTCCCCTTCTGCGGTTCTGAATGGCTCTTCTGAGTTTTCTTAGGGTATTGCAGTAAGCCTCTGCATTAATGGTAGTCCCTTTAGGCATAAAATCCACCAAAAGGACGACCTTACGGTCCCAAGAAACACATGCCATGACTTTTCCGGCTGAATGGGTTGTCTTGAACATTTTGGTGGCTGGGAAGATGAATGACGCCACTGAAGTGATTGTCTTTTGGATTCTGGGGTGTAGTTGACACACCCACGTCTCATCCCCCGTCACGATAGAGTCCAGAAAAGGTTCTCTCTCCTGTGCAAAAGATCCAAAAATTCATGCGCAGCGGTCACGCGATTTTGACGGTGCTCCGGTGTGAGCATTCTGGGCACCCGTCTCGCGCACAACTTCTTGTAACCAAGTTTTTCCGACACAATACCACCAAGGAGACTTCGAGAAATGTCAGGAAATTTTTCATAAAGGTCGTCAAGCGTCACACAGCGGTCATTTCGCACTTGTTCCTCAATTTTTCGCACAGGTTCGTCAAAAATCACTGATGGTCTCTCACTCCTTGCCTCGTCGTATCGGTACGGCCTTCTCTGAACAACCTAACCCACTTCGTGACATGATGTCGACTCATCACATTATTTCCATAAACTTCCACAAGCTTCCGATGGATATTCGCGGCGATATTGTTCTGCAAAGTCAAAAAACGGATGACCACGCGGATCTCGCACGGACAGGAGGTGGCAGGAGCGCGCGACGACCTCTCCATTGAAAGAATTTACTGTGACTGAAAAAAATGGCCGACAAACACGCGGGACCAAACGAACTGACCGTTAAGATCCCCCCTACACGCCAGGTGCACCAAATTTGAAACAAAAAATGTCCCCCGACCTCAGGAGCCCTTGTAACCTTACTTTCTGGATGCCCCTTGTAGTTACTTTTGTAACTAAACAAATATTTCTTAATATCTGAATTAGGTTATAAGTCGAACCGTTGGAGAGTTTCTAATTAAATTGAAAGCGTAGTTTGTTTATATGCTTCGGTTCGAATATAATCAACATTTAAAATAGAATGTCCAACCATTAAAAATATGTATTTAATGTTAACTCACTCTTGATATTCTGAAACAATTCGATTAGAGTGAGGCGTGCGTTATGTCATCAGTCGATATAAAAACAAGTAGACGAGTCCTTAGTCGTTTGCCGAACGACTATGCAGAAAAGATGTTTATACTTTCAACTTATATTCGATTTTGTAATCATTCGATCTAGTTCGAAGCGTCAAAACGCGCATTAAGAGAACTTCTGGAGGCTTTCAAAACTATCATTAAGCTGTAAATATATAGTTCACTTCAGGTATACACAATCTAAAGATACGTTTAGAACGCATTTAGGATAGGCGCAGCCCGAAAACTTTATTTTACCAACTGTTTAATGGCCTAGATGAAACACATTGATTTGTTTAGGTAAGTACGTATGAGGTTACTTTTTGCTGCGGAAACTAAAAAAATACAACATACTCCATTTTTTAAAGTCAACCAAACTCCCATGTTCGAGTCTGTCCGAGTGCACTGGCGATTAAATGGTTGCTGATTGCCCATAATGTTGTGTACAGCAGACCCTTTCAATAAAATTATCATAGGGAGGACCTGATATTACATCTAAAAAAGCTAATAGATCATTTTCATATATTCATACGTCAGATACAGTGATCTGAAGCTGTCACTTTTGATATATAATATCAATAACAATAAAATAGCGAAATGTTAAAAAAAGTCAAGTTTTTAAAAATTCAATATTTTCTAAGAGTTTCTTCTTACCAAAAACCTCCTATAGTTTAACGACATCTTGACAGAGGTATGTTGACTTGTGAGGTTTAACCTCTTCGTTCCATGGGTCCACATATGAGGACCTCAGTTCTTGATATTTTTTCTGCGGCAGAAATAATTATATTTTCATAGCTATGACCTGAGATACACGTTTGAGGACCTTTAAGCTTCTGGTTTTTAACACTAAAGCGCTGCTGGCGTGAAAAAAGCTTACTGTTTTAATTTATATCTATGACTCGAACACAAGATTGCATTCTGCTCCAAAACACGCGCAAGTAAGTTATCTATAAATATTTATTTAAAATTATTTAGTTAAGTTATCGGCCTAGAAATTTTATAGCCAGTAGCTAAATTAATTAAGAATATTTTAACAAATGTTTTTTTGTTATTTTTTTATTTCATTATCTAGATAATTTGTGATATATCATTGGTCCTCATTTGTGGACCTGAGGTTTTAAATCTAAAAATTAATATAATATAATTTTGATAAAATGTTTCAGAAAAAAATTTACTAGAAGACGCTGATATATTAGAATTCCTGGATAATAGTGATACCGATCTTTCGGATTGGGAAGATGAAGATTTTAATCCACAAGATCACAATCTGTGAAGATGGTTCTGATGAGAATAGTGAAACTGATGAACAAACCTAACAGGTAGTGCATACCTCTCTATCAATGGAAAATATTGAAGTCCATGATGAACCTGTGCCAAGTGTAGGTCGAATAATACCGACGAGGGAAATGAAATGGAAAACTAAAACGTAAGTAGGCCTCAATTGAGATTTCATATATTTTTTAAAACAATAATTTTAGATTAAGTTGGCCTTGGCCTATTCAATTAAATAAAATAGCTCTGTAATACTCTTAACTTTAGGCCTACTGTTTTTAGAAAACGTTAGTAAGCCTCAATTGAGATTTTTTTTAAACAATATACTTTTAGGTTAAGTTGGCCTAGGCCTATTCAATTAAATAAAACAACTTTGTAATACTCTATCTTTACTGTTTTTAGAATGTCACAACAAGGTCCTCCACATGATGAAATTCTCATGCCAGATAGTGAAGAACCAAAGGAAATATTTGAATCGTTTTTGGAATATCTCCCTCTACCATTCTGGGATATTCAATCAGAAAATTCATGTCTCTACTCAGTACAAACTCTAGATCTAAAATCTGTCAATGCAACAGCTGAGGAACTCATACATTTAGCTGGAATACATGTAGTGATGGGGTGTCTGGGTTATCCTCAAGCTAGAATGTGCTGGCAACGCGATACTGAAGTACCATTGATTTCTAACTGTATGACAAGGGATCGATTTTTCGAACTAAGAAATTATTTACATTTTGTTGACAACCAAGTTGGCCATAATGAAAATGATAGGTTGTGGAAAGTCAGACAATTTATTGATTTGGTGAAGCAAAAATATTTTAACTCTGCCACGGTCATCTCATTTATCTTTGGATGAACAAATGGTCCCATTTTCTGGAAGGTGTAGTTTTCACCAGTTTGTTCCATCAAAACCTAATCCCCTTTTACTTAAATGTTTTGTTTTAGCAGCTCCTGATGGGTTAGTTCTTGATTTTCATTCTTACACTGGCAAAGGCACTGTGTCAGATAATGATCTCAAAGAGCTATGTTTGGGATCTGCTGTTGTAAAGTTCTTAACTGAAACAGTACCCCAAAACAATAATCATTGTGTGGACACCGATAGATTTTTCACTAGTTTGAAATCATTGGAATGTCTTCTGGCAAGAAATATTCATCAAATTGGAACTAATGAAAAAGAGGGTTGGACCAGTGATAAATAAACTTAAAAGTGACAAAGAACTTAAAAAAAAGGGTGAATGGGATGAGAAAGTGAGGGGAGATTAAAAGGCATGTTTAGTTAAGTGGAAGGATAATAAGAGTGTTTTGCTGCTTTCATCTTGTGTAGGAAGTGATCCAGTCTCAACTTGCAAACGTTGGTCCAAAGAGGAAAAGAAAAAAAAATTGATGTACCCCAACCTTTGATTGTAAAACTTTACAATGAAAAAATGGGAGGGGTGGAATCTATGTGATCGTTTCATGGCCTACTATAGATGTAGTATTCGCACAAGAAAGTGGACAGTGCGAATCTTCAATCACTTTGTAGACCTGGTGATTGTTAACTACTGGATAATGCATCAACGCTGGTGTTCAGTAAACAAAGAGCCTAAAAAACTACGTTTGTTCTTACTAGAATACAGAATGCATGTTGGAAAAGCTATGATTAAATACCAAGAATCAAAGGCTGCTATCCGTGCAAGAGGACGCCCAAGTACATCAACAATAACTTCTGACTTTGAAGAGGAAGGTGTGGCTCAGAATAAAAAAAGCCAAGAAAAGTAATACCACAATCAATCTCAGAAGTGCGGTTTGATAATGTAGGACATCTACCAGAGTACAGAGATTCTAAAAATGCTTCAAAATGTAGGAATAATGGTTGTAAATCAAAATCTCATATAGTATGCATCAAATGTGGTATTTTTTTATGTGTTTTAAAAAATAATTGCTTTCAAACATATCATACTAAATAAAACCAAGTGCCATGACTAAAGAATTTTTAATAAAAAAATCATAAATGTATGCACCTTTTAATAGGAGTATTTGGTTTTACTGATACAATGATTAATTATTTTTCAAATATATCAAAAGTATGAATGTAATGTTTAAACTACTATATTATATTGAAACAGTTTTATACAAAATTCTATTTATTTTCTAACTGAGGTCCACAAATGAGGACCATTTGATTTCTAAAAATTGGTAAAATTTTTTATTGTTTTTACTTGTCTATGTAGTGACTAAAATAGCCAGAGAGAAAAATTAAAACATTTTTTTAGATCTCAGGTCTGAAGAGCTTAAAAAATGACAACATATTAAAATCATATCAACCTTATACAGTAGAGCGTCGGAAATCCGGAGCGTCGCAAATCCGGATCGGCGGTGAGAGCAGGTAGGGGAGGTAGTGGAAGGTATCCTTGAGAGTTCAACGACTTAGCCAGTCACCTCTCCTTGGTCACGTGCTCGGCTCAGTTCTGTTCTATCATTTACAAACTTTACAGCAGTGGTGATAATGGAAGCAATGTAAGAGAGAGTGACAACGACGAATAAATGGATGCTGAAGAAGCTGCCGGTCCTTCACACTCAGACGCCTATGAAGCAATCCAGACAGCTATGAACTGGTTAGAAGTGCAACCTGAGGGGACGGCGACACAACTCTTACTTCAGACTGAGAGATGTGGCTGCAAAGAAACATACGTCAAGTCTTGTACAAAAAACAATTAAGGAATTTTTTACCCAGTAAGTTTCCATTAATTACTGTAGATTCTTGTGTTTTTTTTTCTAAAAAGTATTGTAGAGTTACTAATCTAAATTACATAATGTACATGTTCTTATTGAATAAAGGCTACATCATTAAAATATTTTGTGTACTGTATTTTTCGAACCCTTCACCCTTTATTTTGCAATACAGTAGACTCCCGAGCGTCTCGTATTCTCTAGTCAATACATTGCGTATGTATACAGTTATTGAAAGCACATTTGAAAATCCGGACAATTCAGTAATCCGGATGGGTCCCGGTCCCGATCGATCCGGATTAACGACGCTCCACTGTATTAAAGTGAAAGCAGACAAAATATATAAAAAAAATTAACTATTCCAGGGAAATAATGTTTTTAGCCCCGCGTTTTACTGGCTGTTCAGGGTATACGCATGTGCAGGCCTACTAATTAGGCTAATTAGTTAGGAATAAGAAATACTGAATTTTAGAACAAGTGTACCAGCACTTGAGTGGAGGGAGAGTGAAAAACAATTTTGGAAAAAACACCCAGAATACCCCCGACCAAGATTCAAACCCCGATCTCCTCGTCATCAGAGGTCTAGCCAATTGAGATAGTGACGCCTTAAGACCACGCGGCCACCGAAGAAGGTAACACTTAAATTGAGCATCCTTAATGGACCGCAGTTTGTTCTCAGCAGGGGTCGAACCGCACTACTCGTGCCAGATGCGTAATACACCACACCAAACTCGCCTCAGGAGGGAGATGAACTGCTTCCTTGGCCGCCTCGTCCACCAGTTCATTTCCTGAAAGACCAGCGTGACCCGGAACCCATCAGAAGGGTGTTTGACGAACCCAATTAAAAATTTTGCTCATGCCATATGCACGAGTACGTAGGGTTCAGATTTCGAACCATCCGCGATTAAATCCCTGAAAGAGTGGAGAGGAGCTCATTTAATATGTTGTCACTTTAGGGAACTTTGAAAGATCAAGATGGCCTTGAGGCAGGCGTATCTTCAAGGGGAAAGCTCAGCCTGGATATGTGGGGATAGCCTTTGGCAGGACTATCCCACACGTGTCGAGGACCGATAGCATCCGGATACCAATCGGCCTTGCACTACGCCATATGGTTCCATACAAGACACGGTCACCCTTATGGAGACTTGAACGGACAGATAAGCGCGCAATGTCCACAATGCTATTTATTGTCATAACGAACAACGTACAAGCTAAAATACAACCTTGAGGTACCCCCTCGTCTTGAATAATGTTATTGGACAAGGTGTTATTAAACCTAACCCGGAATTTTCTATCGACATAATTAAGTAGATAGCTTAAATAGTAGTTCATTAATACGATATGTGGTTTTCCACTCTCCCTCAACGCAAATGCGGGTTCACTTCCTCTAATTCAACCTTCCCAATTCCTAATCCATTAGCGTAATTAGTACTTAAAGCGTATAACCCGAACGGGTAGTAAGACGCGGTGCTAAATATTATTATTATTATTAATACGATATGCTCATACTATACCCAAACTTATCAAATCAAATAGATGAACCATATAATAAATAAAAATTTTGCACAGCAAAACAAACTGATATGGTTTATTAAACAGTAATAGCTGCTGGGAACATTGCTGTATAGTTGAACCGAGCCATGGCGCAGTGTTGCCAAACTTCTGATACAAAAGACGGCCCTGCATATGCGTAAGAGCAAAATTTTCGCCTCTGTGAAGTTTCATTGTATGTTTAAAGAAAAAAAAACCTCAATGAGTTACGAATTTACATATTATCCAACAGCTTTGAAAACTTTACAAGATTTACTTTCACGTATTCAAACGTCAAGTCATGTGATTTGTAGCAGCCACTTTTGATACATTTTATCAATACCTATAAAATACTAATCTAGTAAAATGTTGACAATATAGAAGGCAAAAACATCTGTTTGTAGGCTATTTTCTAAAAGGTGCTCCGAACGTCACGTTAAAGCTGCTATGGGCGTACGTCTCTCGTGGCACCCTCGGAAACTTTCTAAGAACGCCAATAGCTAAGTTGCCAGTGCGCGCGTAACATTAAATCCTACCGGGATTAAGACCAATAAACTTTCTAAGATCCGGTTGGAATGATGTTCTATTTGTTTAAGAATATAACTAACTTATTTTATTCAAAGCTTTGTACGAAATAATAGTTATAATTTATATTTCATTGAATATAATTTTACTATATAGTATCAAGTAATCGAAATTACTATCTCAAGACTTGCAATAGTGCTTGTGTGTGGAATTAACTGGCGGACAGCCACATCTTCAGGCACGCGTACGGTGACCTGGCGGTCAAGGGGTAAGGTGTCGGACTTCTGTGCTGGGGTCCGGGGTTCAATCCTCGGGCCCGGCACAGATTTATCTTATTACCAAACCCTTCCTTCACCTCTGACAAGACGTGTGTCAATCACAACTTGTGAGTGTGGGGAATGCCAGGCCTCCACCGTGGTTCGGTTCCCACGTTAAGCTGTAGGTCCTCCATTTCATTTCATAATTATTATTATTATTACACATTAGCGTAAGTGCGTACAACCCGAACGGGTAGTAAGACGTGGTGCTAATAATAATAATAATAATTCAGCCACGCGTAGGAAACGTCAAGCTCATCTAGGCTGGTTCACAAATTATAGGTAGGTCAGGGTTCGAATCAAGACCGCGGAGGTAGAAGGTATTTTTCTCCTAAATAGTTTCCCATTATACCTCCAAGAAAACGCGGGTGTATTCCACCTTCTTCATAACAACCCACGGGCCACGCTGGTAAGTTCGGCGGGCCACAGGTAGGGCTACATGACTCTAAAGAAATGACGCGACCCCACCTAAAGCGCCAGGTGCAAGTGTAATCAATGACACTAGTTCAAAGCGTAGCCGTCCGACACATATATCAAGGTGATGTTGATAGCTCTGTAAACCTGTGTTGTTATTTCACAAAATAAACGACCCATTGGACGTGTTGCGAAGCTAGAAATAGCTTTTTGACAAACTTTAAAGAGCTGTCAACTCATGTCAAGTAAATGACTCGAGGTAACCGTGTCAAGTAATAGCACGACGTTTTTAACACTATAGCGTATATCATAAACGTGTATATTTACCTAGGATCGTAACTAGAAGTTTATTTTAGGGGAGTTTCCACTTTTGGTCCCCCAACAAGAGATGGTATAGAAACCATTTAAGTTGGGTATGTAGGGGACACAATAAAGGGTAAGTGTTTTTGCAGTTTAATATTAAAACATTTGTTGGCTAAAATAAATAAAATAACTCTCCAATAGAAACATAATAGTTTATTTTCTTCAGATGGTAATATCAATAGCTTTTGAATATCTGACAAGGGTGTCCTGGAATTTAATGACAACTTTTTATCTTAATTTAAAAAGTTTTTCATCTAATGCATCTATGCTCATGAAAGGTATTCAATAACTTTTGATACCACTATGTGAGGAGAATTAAACTCTAGGTTTGTAGTGAAGCAATATTTAATTTATTTTGTCTAAAAAAAGTTTTACAATGAAAACTGTAAAAACAATAGCATTTTATCGCGTTTCCTGTCTCCCGATCTTAGCGCTGAATTTATCTAAAGTAATCAAAAGGTGTTTTTTAAAGCATAATTAGGATTCTAGGGTTATTATGAAACTATATTTTTGAGCGGGGGAGTTGAACATCCAAAATAATCTTCCCCCTTAGTTTGGCCGCAATGATTATTAAAGTTTTAAAACGAGTGTTATTTATAGAACTATTTTTTTTCTGCATGGATTGAAATTAATATTATTACTTCAAATACTTGAGACATAAGTTGGGCAATTTTATATTTAGTAGTCCCCTTCATTTAAAATTATTGTATTTCTTCTAAATCTAACACGTAAACACGAAATAGGCCTAATTCAAACCGTAGCGAGCGTTCAACCTTTATTACATAGAAAAGTGATTTCTATATTGAATACATATGTTTATTATTTTTTCACGTTAATGTTGTCTTTGACAATATTAAATTATATAGTGGGAGAGTTTATTGTAAGGTTGGATCAGGCTACTTGTAAGGTTATTTGCCACCCGAACATGTATTTCCTTATATTTTTCTAATTTGTAAATATTTTACCATTTATTTTTGTTTTGGTTGAATTAAAATATGTGTTTTAGAGTTCGTCCGCGGCATTTCGCACTGTACGTAACAAAATAATACAATTTATATTCATTCACAATAAAACGTTAGGAAGATTGTCCAGCACTGTTTAAAATAATAAATGTTATATCCATTTACAATAAAACGTTGGAAAGATCGTCCAGCACTGTTTAAAATAATTAAAATATTGAATTTCGAGATATCGAAGAACACCTACATTTTTATGAGGTTTGTTGATTCTTCCTTGTTTAATTTCAATGTTGGCCATGATTTAATTCCAAGACATGCTCAGGACTGTTAAACAAGTGAGTGGCGTGTCTCTTAATTATAAAAGAGGTAAGAAAAGAAAGGGATGTATTTACCTTTAAAACTAACGCACGTTTCAATTCCGACAGATGGAAGTAAACATTTTAATTCCTTATAAAACATTTTTCATATTTATTGCCATATATTTTCAACCTTTATATTATATTGAATTTTATATTATATTTATCCCTAGTTCATGACCAACCATCTCACTTTTGTTTTAATGTATAAATATTCTCTTTGTTCTTGAAAAAAGATAAATTTTAATTTGATTCCTGGACCACTTTTTGAAGAAGATAGGTGTCTTCTTTCTCGGCGTCTTAAAAACAGGGAATCAAATCTGTGTGGTTTCCAGCAAAATTCTATCTAAATGTGGAACAATAGTTTAAAAGTGAAATATAAGTATACAAATAGAAAGCTAAGTTTCTAGGGACTATCTAGAGACTGTTTATATCCAAAAACTGTGGAGTGTATGATTTAAAAGAAGAGGAAACAAATTTTCTACCTTTCACCGTTTTCCTTTTTTTCAACATGGACACATTTTATTGGTGAGATATAACCAAATCTTAAAAGAAAAAATTCTTTCCCTCCCATCAGTCATCTAGTATTAATTTAAAACATTCAGAAACTAACCCTTTATTATACCTTTTGTTGAACCTCAATATTTTATTTCTGCAAAATTATCAATACAACTTTTCGTTATTGTTTTTTTTGGGTCAACAATACTATTTTTTTCAATTGATTATTTTTTTCTAAAACATATGTAATACAATATTTATATTTTGTAAGATTATAATTGTATTTACTCGGATGTCTAAAAGTAGTATTGAAAGATGAATGAACAATAATAACTCACAAACATTTCTATTTTTTTTTAGGAATGGTCATTAATTATAAGATCATCCAGAAAATGTTCCCGAGTGTTAGGAGTCGTAGTGCCACTTTCTGAGTTAGTCGAGATAAAGTTACTTTTTCTTAGCAATGGCGCCCACCAATAACAGTTTAAACCCATTATATATAATTTTAATCATCTCGTCTTTACCGTTTGTTGTTATATGTTGAGAATTGTATTAGCTATGAAATAGTTTATTGTAAAGTTGGATCAAACTACTTGTTTTACACGTTGCTTTAATAAACTCGAATAGTAAAATATTATCTCATTTTATTGTCTAAATGTAATTAATTTCTCACTCAATAACACTTGGCAATTTGGATTTTGTTCAATTTTAGGATTAATACATTTTAAATTAAGGATCGTTCTACTTCGTGGTACATAATATTTTAGTAGGGTGATTATGTTATTTTTATTATTTAGTAGGCCTTTACTATACAAAATATGATGTTATAAGTACCCACCGATACAGGTAATGTTTATTACCTTATCAGGGGCTATTTCAACGATTAATATCTAGATATGATTCTTTAAATTACTTAAGTAAGATTGTAGGTCCCCATTTAAAAAAAAAAATATTGTTTGGGTCGTTAAAATCTGTACCTCGGAGGTAAATAACACTATGTCATTATTTTTTTTACCAATATAGCATTATTACACATTCTTATTTAACTTTGTTCACTTTACCCATATGTATGGAACACTATGTCCTAAGCTAATTGTAAGGGGAGTTACAGGCTTTTAAAAGAGTATCAAGTACATTTTTATTCAGAGGGATACAACACCATGTGGACTTGAAGTTGTATACCTCTAAGAAACTTGGATGATGCGGTACACCATCTAGACATAGTGTTGCTTACACCGGGTGGATTTTTCTTGAACTAAACGAAGAAAGTTCCAGTTCAGTTATTTTTCTTGTAATTTGAGCCTTTAACTTTTGTTTTTCAACAAATTACTGTAAGATTGAAGCAAGATGGATCCTAACTCGTGGATATCAAACACTAGATTTAGTTCTGCGCCCTAGGCCTAATGTTACTGTACCCCATAGGTAAGCTAAGTTTAAAAAACATAACCCAAATAAAATAAGGCAGTGACTTATCATTGAAATCACCAAATTTATCGAATAATAAATAAAAAAACTCAAAATTCATAAACCCAATATCCCCATACGCCTTCTGATCAATTATCAAAATGCTCCTGCCTACAAAGTAACAAAATTTCTTGCCAAAACACTTTAACACAATTTACAGTTACCTTACACTCATAATGTAAAAAGCTCATATGACCTGATTAATAAACTTAAACATGTTTCAATGAGTGCTCAATTCAAATTTCTCTCATTAGACATCTCCAATCTATATGCAAACGTTCCCGTTAATAAAACCATTGATATCACTAAATACCTTTTGGAAAACAATAATGCTTCCTCTGAATACATCAAACAGATATTATCTATCCTTAACATTCCGTCGGGCGCAACTGATCTATTAGGCACACCTCGAATTATTTAGTTTGCCACGCCCCCTCAATACGCCATGTCCCCTTCTCCAGCCTGGTAGCTTTCTCACTTCGAGTGTTACTCACAGTGGCAAGGTCAGTTAGTGATTCTCTTTCTTCGTTTATGGCAGACAAGTGAAAAGATCTAATAGGCTCATTGCGCCTGATTACGTTGCAGTTTGACAAGTAAGTTTTCTCATTCATTTGGAATACTGTATCACATATTTACATCAGTAATTTCATTTTATGAAATATCTCATGATTATCGATACATAGGAGTGTGTTTTTTGGCTGTGTTCTCTCAAGCACATTGCGCCCGATTATGTGATTTGTTGCGAAATGTTTCAATATTTTTGCCAGAAATTATTTACAGACATACACAAAATAAACATTCATGATTTTTTGTTTGTTCCAGACAAAAAAATGTCGAAGAAATTGTACAATCCAAATAAACCCGAAGACCTAGCATAAATTCACCGTTTATTGGAGGCGTCTGATGAGGAATTCAGGGATGAAAATTTTGAAAACGAAAGTGACATTGATTCAGAAGATAATGTTGAGGAGCGTGAAGAGGGATCGGAAACTGAACAAGAGGGTAGCAGTGAAGATGAAGACGAAATTGAACAAAATCGCGACTTTTATATGGGAAAAGATAAAGTCACAAAGTGGTATAAGACTCATCGACAAAGCAAAGTTCGTAGGAGACCTCAAAACATCCTGATTCACTTACCTGGGGTTATTGGAGCAGCAAAAACAGCAAAAACTCCTGTGGAATGTTGGAACTGCTTATTTACAGAGGACATTCTAAATGATATTGTAAAGTATACTAATCAGTACATAGATAATATCAAAGAAGCATTTTCCAGAGAACGGGATGCAAAACATACAGATTTAGTTGAAATACGAGCATTTATTGGCTTACTCTACTTGGCTGGTGTTTATAAAGCGAATATACTATCGCTCGAGGAATTATGGGCAACAGATGGCGACGGCATTGCCAAGTTCAGTCTTGTGATGAGTATCAAGAGATTCAAATTTCTCATACGGTGTATTCGATTTGATGATCGAGAAACAAGATCCGCTAGAAAGGAACTGGATCGGCTCGCACCAATACGTGATATATTCACAAAATTTGTGACTAATTGTAAAGTTAGCTACTGTGTTGGTGAAAACGTCACGATAGATGAAATGCTCCCAGCATTTCGTGGCAATTGTCCTTTCCGGCAATACATCCCTTCCAAGCCAAGTAAATATGGGATTAAAATTTTCTCCCTAGTAGATGCGAAAATGTTCTATTTGCTCAACATGGAAATATACGCGGGAAAGCAGAACGAAGGACCCTTTTGCGTAAGCAACAAATCACCAGATTTTGTGAAAAGGTTGGCGGAACCTTTGTTTGGCTCAGGAAGAAACATAACGGCCGACAACTGGTTCACACAAGTGAGTCTTCTAAATGAATTGAAACTAAAGAAACTCTACTATGTTGGAACCATCAAGAAAAACAGGAAAGAGCTACCAAATGATTTCATAGCCACCAAAGCCAGAACACAACACTCTAGTATTTTTGGTTTCAGTAGTGATGGTGATACATTGGTATCCTATGTCCCAAGAAAGAACAAAAATGTCCTCCTTGTATCATCATTGCATGAAGACGAATCAATTGATGTTTCTACTGGCGAGAAACAAAAACCAGAAGTAATCGGTTTCTATAATTCAA
Organism: Timema californicum; assembly: GCA_902141385.1. Classification (NCBI taxonomy): domain Eukaryota; kingdom Metazoa; phylum Arthropoda; class Insecta; order Phasmatodea; family Timematidae; genus Timema; species Timema californicum. The sequence goes on from CABFOW010004386.1 coordinate 19,525, forward strand.
CAAAGTTGGGAGTTGATATTGTAGACAAAATGTGTGGTGCATATAATGTGTCTCGAAACACAAAACGGTGGCCCATGGTAATTTTTTTCACAATGCTAAATATTGCTTCAATCAATTCCCAGGTCATATATGTCGGCAATGGTTTTGCAGATCTGAGAAGGAGACTGTTCATAAAACAACTCTCTAACGAACTTGTGCTTGGTCAACTTGCTCGACGAAGTCTCAAGTCAATTGGGATGCCGTTGAACCTTCAACAAAAACTGAAGAGATTCGCTCCGACTCAAGAACAACTGAATGAAACAGAACAACAATTACCTCCTAAAAGACGCAGATGTGAAACTTGCATCTCAGAAACTCATCACAGGAGATTAAGTCAATATGAATGCAAAACGTGTCATACTGCTACCTGCCTCACACATGCTGTTTTCATGTGTCCTTAATGCTATAAAAGAGAGGTAGAAGGCCATATCGATGATGAATCAGATTAATGACCAATTTTCTAGTTCCTTATATTCTTGTTCTAATTCAATGCAATTTTCATTATTATAGCTCATGGAAAAATGTATATTCATTTTCTCAAATAAACTTATGTTATTTTCGAAAAACATGACAAACTGTTTTATTTCTCCTCTTTGGTGTTTGTAGTTGACAATTTTTTCGTAAGAAAATGTGAACATGCGTAGAAAAAATTAGTAGATCAAAGTGTGCTTCCCAGGCTCAATGCGCCCGATCGTGTTCTACAACATATTGCGCCTGATGGAGTGTTAAAACTGTATCAAGACAAAATTATTTCCAATTCAATAATAAGTTTTACTCTCAGAGTGATGGGCTCTCCTATTTCTTGTTTAACCCTTTAACCCTCGCGCGGGGCAAATAATGACCCCAGCAGTGGAATTTTATTTATACCTATTTGAGGGTTGGTACTACTGTTCCCTTACTTAGTGTACCTTTCCTTTATTGTATGATTCTCAAGGTGACATTGGTTTCAGTTAGAATCTTGCTTTTGTACCGTTTTATAGTCCGGTTTTCTATACTGGGGTCATATTTACCCCACGCGAGTGTTTGTGTATTGCAGTTTCGTTGTTTTTTTGTCTGAATTTTTTCTTGTTTAATTTTATTTATTGATTGCTAATATTCTTTTTAGTTATTTAATTCTACATTTCCGTGTGATTTAACAAATTATTATGTCTTATGAAAGAGAACAGCAACGTATACATGAACTTATATATGATGTTTTAGGTCAAAACTCTGATGAAGAGGAAGATTTGGGAGGCAGTAGTTCAGAAACAGAAGAATAGTTAGAAGTTAGGGAATCAAATAGTGAATCTGAACAGAGTTCTGACGAGTCAGAAGGTAGTACAGAAGGAACTGATGATGATTTACATTTTTTTATTGGCAGGGATGGGCACTCATTGTGGATAAATAAACCTTACAGACAAGCGGCTCGAGTTACTGCAAGAAATATAATTCCACCAATGCATGCTCCAGGCGTTCTAAATTTAGGTAAGAGTGCAAAAACACCCATAGAAAGTTGGGGTTTATTTTTTACTGACGAGTTATTACAAAAAATAGTTGATTACACCAACATAAAAATTAGTAATCTAAGAGACAATTACCAACGAGATAGGGATGCTTGTGACACAAATATAATTGAGGTAAAAGCTGTAATAGGTCTATTATATCTAGCTGGAATGAAGAAAATGTCCCATACTAACATAAGAGATTTATGGGCAACAGATGGTCTGGGCTTTCAACTTTTTAGATGTGTCATGTCTCTATCTCGATTTGAATTTTTAATTTCTGCATTACGATTTGATAATTTGCATAACCGAGAGGAAAGGAAAAGGATTGACCGGCTTGCTCCAGTTAGAGAATTGATAGAATATTTGGTAGAAAAATTTCAAAGATATTATTCACCAGTTGTAATGATAGCTATTGATGAAAAGCTTGAGAGCTTTAGAGGTAGATGTCCATTCAAACAGTATATACAAAACAAGCCTGCAAAATATGGGATCAAAGTGTTTGCGTTGGTTGATTCAAAAATGTATTACACCTACATCCTGTAAGTTTACGCGGGTCAACAGCCTGAGGGTTATTACAGAGTGTCAAATTCTGGCAAAGATGTTGTTACGCGTTTGGTTGAACCAATAAAAAATTCCAATAGAAATATAACCACCGATAACTGGTTTACCAGCGTGCCTTTGGCTGAAGAGCTTCTAAAGAAGAATTTAACGATAGTAGGGACTATACGAAAAAATAAGCGGGAGATTCCTCAAGAATTCCTTGCTAAGCGCCAAGTCTACTCCAGTATTTTTGGGTTTGATGATAATAGAAATACATTAATATACTACTGCCCCAAAAAAGGAAAACTTGTCCTTCTCCTTTAAATTATGCATGATGGCAATAACATTGATCAATCCACAAGAGAAAAACAAAAGCCTGAAATAATAATGTGTTATAATGACACGAAGGGAGGTGTGGATACGGTGGACCAGCTGTCTTCATTGTATTCTGTTTCTAGGAAAACTCGTCGTTGGCCCCTTGAATTGCTCTATTCATTCCTAAATACAGCCGCAATAAATTACCAAGTAATTGTTGCTTCAAATAATAAATTTGAAATGTGAATTGTGAGGAGAAAGTTTCTTCAAGAGCTTGGAATAAGCCTTGTTACACCCCACATGGAAGTCCGAGCAACATCCACTCGTCTTCCAAGAGAGTTGCTGTTGACAATCAAGCGATATTTTCCATCCAAAGAAGTAGAAGAACCACCAAAAGAGAAACGTTCTCGTGGAAGAAGTGAAGTGTCCCCAAGAGCAAAAGACAAAAAAACAACTTTTTCATGCGAAAAGTGTTACAAACTTGTATGCAAGGAACACATGAAAGTTCTGTGTGAGGCCTGTGTAACAGAAGACGTGGAATGAAAACAAAATTTAAGATAATTTTCTTTTTTGAAAAAATAAATAAAAATAAGTGACTAATGTGTGAGCTAAAAAAATTGATTTAATATAATAAGTATTTTAATCAAAATATAATATCTAATTACATTAAAATTATGCAAATTATTTTATTATTGTGCTTAAGTCATTCTTATTAATTTTTTCCATCTATTCTAGTAAATAATTTTTCAAAATCTTATATAATTAAATTCAAACTATGCTGGGATCATAATGACCCCACGCGAGTATTAGTGTAAAAAAATCGCACGCGAGTGTACCAGGGTTAATGTCTGAAATCTTCTTGCAATATTACGACCATAAAATATTAAATCAACTTAATACCTTCTTCAAAGTCATTTTTTATTGCCGCTATGTTGATGATATTCTGGTTATCTATGAACAACTCTCTAACTCATCTCCACCTGATTTAGTTCAGAATATGAATAACGTTCATTCAAATATAATATTTACCGTTGAACATGAAATTAATAGTTGTATCAACTACTTAGACATTTCAATCTCTAAAAACAAACAGAATAATTTCGAGTACAAAATAATACGTAATAAAAGTAATTATAAAGATACTGGCAATGAAGAGGACGTAGGTGATGTTCTATTTGCTGTGGAAGAGGATGATTCTGATGCTGACAAAAATTATGAATCTCAAAGTGGTAAAAGCTCTGATTCGGATGACAATGATGGGAGGCTTATATGTAAGCAATCAACAAATAAGGTTAGAAATAAAACAATGGAAAGTGAACAACCAAGAGAAAACTTACTTGCTGAAGATTTACACTTAAACAGTGATAATGACAATACTGCAAAAAAATCTACCAGTTTTATAAGAGGGAGGCAGTGCCAAAAGTAAAGTAAAAAGTAAAAATAAGTCTAAACAGCAAGGTAAAAAACGTGTATTGCATGCCAACGATTGCGCATGTAATGTCCGCAAACGCAAATTAACTGATGGTAATGAATATTTAAGTAAAAAAGATAAAGTTGTTCCTGCCAAAGTAATGAAATCTCCTTATTCTTGTAGGATAAAATGCTCAGAAAAATGACCAGAATATGAAAGACAGAAAAATATTGATTCATACTGGAGTGAGGAAAAGAGTACAGATATTAAAAGGCATGTGTTGAAATACATAGTACAGCTCGATCAAGAAAATAAATATAAAGATTACTTTCTATTCTACCATTTCACAGTAAATGACCAACGAGTTAGGGTGTCTAAGGTTATGTTTCTAAACACACTTTTTATCTCTAACATGATAGTGGTAAATATTTTTAAACAGGTCAAAGGGGTAGGCATATACCAAGCAACAAAAACCCCGATGAAACCATAGAAAGTGTAAGAAAACCTGTTTCTTCTTTTCTACATTATGAGAGGCATTGCTCTAGAGAAAAGAGTGACGGGAAATATTAAGGGACAAAGCTAACAGTAGACAAAATGTATGAACTGTACATAGATGATTGCATAAAAAAAATTGATCCAAAATTAAGAGCAAAAAAATGGCTGTACTCAGATATCTTCAATAAACAGTTCCAAGTTTTCATTTAAACTTTCTGAAATAGATTCCTGTGATTTGTTCTTTGCTAAACTGAAAAATAATCTGACTCGAGAAGAAAAAGAATCTGACTCGAGAAGAAAGGCTGATCATGCTGCACATCTCAATTAATCAAATACAAGATACAACTTAAAAAGTATTGACACTAAAATGGCTACAGCTTCACCAAAACACAAAGTATTAACTGGTGATCTGCAGAAAGGTTTGCCATCACCACTCATAACTCCATTAGTTTCTGTAAAAGGAAGCTTTGGACCTTAAATGTTACCTTGTATGATGCATCAGATTCCTCGGCTCAATATGCGGGACGAATCAAAAGGAGCCCATGGCGGAAATTTAACAGCATCATCGATTTTGAAATGGGCCGACAGTGTCATTCCTGGCGGTGAAATAGAGTAAATCACACTTTGGTCAGACAACTGTTATGGTCAAAATAAAAATCCGGGTATTGTAATGTGTTTTTTTTTGGTACTCCATAAGTATCCTCAAATTAATACCATAACTCAGAAGCTTTTACTAAAAGGTCACACAACTATATGGAGGCTGACGGTGTACATGCATTGAGAGAAAGAGGGAAAGAAAGAAACTCAACAATATGGATATCTTAACACCATGGGACTGGCAACAGTTGGTAAGACAAACTTCCAATAAATACATTGTTCATAATATGGAACTTTGAGATTTCAAAAGCTTCAACACACTGTATGACCAAAAAACAATCATCTAATCCGTCTCTTGTAAATAGGATGTTGACAGACAGCCGGTTCTGCTATCAATTTGTGTACAGCTACATGTCCGACAGGAAAATTTTTGGAACGATTTATTTGAAAATCCATTTCGATGGTGAGAACCAAGAGGTTGACTTCGTGAGGTTCCGCAGAAAAGGAGTTACGTTTCCAGCAGATTTGAATCAAGTCTCAACAAACCCAATACCAATTTCCCAGCAAAAATACAATGACTTAATGACACTGTCGCCTTATGTTCCCCCACTTTGCCATGATTTTTTTTATAAAAATTTAAAACATACAAGTACTGAAGCCACGTGTGACTATCTAGAAGGAGACATGGATGATGACTTAGACCCTAGGTAACAATTTTATAACTATGGCTTCTATCTAACTGTAATATCTATTTTTGAAAATAAAATATATGGGCTTAGTAATGTGATATTCATTTGAAATTTTTTGAATACCCCGCAACACTATGTAATATAATATAACAGCGTTATGAGAGGTACACAATACTATGTCCTTAAAAACAGCAAAAAAAAAAGTTAATGTCGATAAATAACACTAAATACAATGTAAAAGAAATATGATGATAAAATTTTGTTACAAATATTCAATAAATAGTTGAGAAAAAAAATATTTTAAAAATAGAACCTGTTCAAAGTGCTCTCCTATAAAGTTAGGGAAATGTGATACAGGGTTCTATACCTCCGAGGTAAAGAAATGAGTATATGCTTTAGTAATCTGTGATAATTTTAGCAAAAATTGAAGGTTGATACATTTTAAAATGAATACAACCAATCTATCATAGCTTAAAATAAAGAGTTCGAGTGTTTCAATCAGTTATTTAATATTTCATTCTTTAATAACCTTTTCACTTTTTATTTTGTGTGCTACGCCTTACAACCACATGTCCGGAATTTGCATATTTAATTTTAACTTGTGGAGTATGGTTGAGAGAAGTACAACTTATATAGAATTCCTACGCATTTAGATGAGAGAAGATTGGGAGACAATTGATGGAAAAACACCCTCAGATTAGCCAAACGGGAATCCAACCCCGACCTCAACGTCACCGTCAAAAAAGACTAGACGTGCTTAACTTTTAAGGTGCACATCGATATGGATTTTGGAATTTTAGAAAATATTCTGTCCAAAAGCATTTTCATTTAAAAGAAAGAATAGTGAACAAAATTAGTAAATATAAGAAATAAAGTTTGCAGTGAAATCTAAATTCTGCTGTGATCTAATGTAATCATCATCAACTGTTTCTAGCCTTTGGCCAGCTCAATTTAGTAATCTTCCTCTTTCCTTCCATAATTCTTTCTCCTTTATTTGTTTTCATTCTTCTTTCACACTGCTCCTTCTTGGTATTCTTTGTGGTATTTTTCCTACATTCTTCATCTTCATAATTCTGTTAAGTATTTTTTCTCCTTGTCCATCCTCATTACATGTCCATATCATCTCATTCTTGCTTCCTCTACTATCTCATGTACTCCCTCTGACCCCACTCTTGCCCGGACTTCATTCCAAATCATTTTTCTCCTCATGAACACTTGCATGCTCTTAAAAAACATCATTCACGTGGCCTCCACTTTCCTTATTCCTCTTACATCCAATCAGTGTTTCTGTTGAATCCGTGACTATGGGCACAAAGTACATCCTATAGAGAACTTCCTTACTCTTCAAGGGAACTTCTCTTCTCCATAGCAGGTCTCTTATTGTAACATTTTTAATCTTCATGTACATTGTGAGGGGGAGTGTAAAAATCCAATTAATTTGAGGTGAGTAATGTCGGTACTTGTTAAGTGCTAATAATAATAACCTGCGCATATTGTTTAGCCTTTATTGTAGGTATTTTCAAAGAAAGATGACATTTTTGCATTGAGGTATGCTTGTGTTACCGGCAAATTTATTATTGGTAGTGTATTGCTTCATATCAGGAAAATATCTCTTTTCCGGGTATTTCATCTGTATCTGTTCTTGGGTGCGGGTGTGTATTTCACCCGACCGTTTGCGCACGACCGAGAGTTTTCCTGTTGGCAGGGTGTGGGTTTCTACCCCGTATATAGATGTAATTCATAATTTAATTTAACAAAAGTATTTAGTCATAGTTAAATGAATTAATAAAGTTAATACAAAATCAAGGTGAAATTATTAGTGCACGCGTATGTATATGATCAATTTATTAAAGTGCCTAAATCACCACATATTTTAAACTATTCACGTATAAAAATACATAACAAGTACCCTGCTGCCCTCTTCTCAGATCCACTACTACCACCCTTCGCCACAATCGTTCATTTAAGATATTTTACACGTTGTACCATCATTCTGTGATATAATTTACCATTTATAAAGTTCTCCATCAGAGTATCAATAGAAGCTCTCTCTTATAATTGTCTCGTTTGTTCCAGATGAACGAGAGTTCCCTGCATCGCACGCGTCTCAGGAGCGGCGAGTCGGCCTCGGACCGCGTGGTCACCAGCATCGATCTGGAGACAGAAATCGAAGCATCCAGCTTTCAGAATGGCAAGATGCGTCTACAGTGCGTGGCCACCATGTTCCAACTGTACCGGGGAGAGGCGGAGAGAACCCTGGAGGAAGAGAAACCCATCCTGGCCTCCGTGCTCGGCACCAGGGAGTCTTCTCTGGGTGGGTACCACTCTTGAATAATCCACAGAGCACGCATATAGGGCTGTACCAATATTGGCCTCCGTGCTCGGCACCAGGGAGTCTCCTCTGGCCAGGGGTTTTTACTTGAGTTGGCTCGTAGTTAAAATTAACAAACATGTCAAAAATATGTTTAAATTCTTCAAAAGGAACACAATGTAAATAGAATACAATAAAACCTAATTGGAATAATTATGGATTTTATAACGTTAAATCACTCTCCTAAGTATTAAGGGGGGAATACAGAAATAAATTGTTAGTCACAGTCACAGTCACAGTCTCAGGAGGGAAAGTGGGGTGGGTGGTTTTATCCTCCAAAACACTCTTTTACACCCCTGGCCCAATGTTTATGTGGCCTTTATTACATGTAGTTTCATGCATTTCTCAAGTGCAAGAGCTATACTCCAGTTTTTTTTAAATACAAGGATTATTGTAGTTAATATTTGATGAATAACCAGTGCTGTACCGAGGTGTACTTGAACCCGGAAATATAATATTATTGAAACCCCGAGGCCTACTTCCTTGACCTCCAAAAATACTCCACTCAAAGAGTATGGGAGCTCCCCTCCGGAAGGGTTGCCACCTTGATCCCCCTTTTTTCAGCCCTTTTAGTAGCGAGTATATATCACATAAGTGGCACAAGCATAGCTTTAAATATTTCACCTTTTGTTTCTCAGGACTACGATAATCTTAGTTATTCCAAAATATAAGCTTATAGTCAATAATGCATAGGGATTGATTGGATAATAACAATAACTAGTAAACATTTAATAAAAGTCGTCAATCAAGAATCATAGCTATACAGACACTAATCAGTGTAGCGTGTCAATCAGCTTGATTGAACACCTACAAGAAAAAAAGTTCACTATTTATCACTATTTATGTAATTGGGTGCCACGTTGTAATTATATCAAGATATTGAAGATAAAATACCTCAAAATTTATACTCTCTCGTATACTGAAACTACGTATTGCCCTACGTTCAAACACGTGGTTAGTCAAAAAATAATTATATTTTGATAATTGCTGTTCTAAATATCAAAAAAGAGGACTAATACTATTATAGTTATGAATAAGATATGTGAATGCGTGCCCTTGTTATAAGATGGGGTCAGATAAAAAACTTACAACCGACCATGCGGCCCTCAAGAAAATGAAAACATACATCTATATTATTTCTTTGCGTAAAAATAACAGTGAAAATCAAATAACTAAATTAATACTGATACATTTTGATATAGGATATGTGTGTATAAACTCACCACGGGCAGATGTCTGCAGATATCATAAACTCACTTCTAAAATCACAGGATTATCTATAATGGTGGCTCCACGTGGCGCAACACTCGCATGTTCAGTAGGGGAGAAAGACTGACAATGGAGATCGACGCCTCGACCTCTCGCGCAACTACGCCTCTGGTGGCCGACAGAAGAAGCTCGTCAGTTTCTATCTCTTCTCTTTCCCTTCCTCGTTTATTCTTCCTTATTTTTACCTCTGCTTCTTAATTCGTTCTCCTTTATCTCTCTTCCGTGTTCATGTCTGATTGTGACTATATATGGGACGCGCCGCGGGTTCAACTTCAGAGAGCGGTTCTACACAACTAAGGATCATCA